>JAQIUQ010006096.1:0-103095 GCA_030378365.1 Hybognathus amarus | reverse complement strand
GGTCTACAAGCAGGATGGGCTTAGATGAAAATATAACAAGTCTTAAAAGTCTTAAAAATATTTAAAATATATCTTTTCCCCCATCAGGAAAAAGTATATCCTCCACTCTTTGTCTGAATACTGGGAGTGTAAAGATTTCATTTAGTTCTCATATTTTCCCCTCCATGCGCTCGACAGAGGCTGAACGTGTAAAGTGAGAATAGAAATCTGAGAGATTGTGGGGGAAGATGAAGAAGGGGACAATTATAGCACATAGTTCATTCAGAAGGGAAATAAAGTATCGGATAACTGGTGGGTAATGAAGATGAAACTTTTTCTTCCTCTGACGTTCTAATAAAAGTACGTTGTTCTTTTTTTACTACTTAGTATTTCCACTTTGTAATATGTAGAAAGTTCAACAGACGATTGTTGGAAATTCAGGGTTTGAAAGTTTTTCCAGCCTGTCATCAGAGCAAATACAGTCTAATATGATACATGTTTTACGCACACTATTTTGACATAAATCTTATAACACACTTTACATAAAACACCTTTATACAACTTTCAAGCATTACCAAATGATATCTTATGTAATGAAATTACAGTCTCAGTCCAAGAGTATTTAAATTTCCTTATTTATGTGATAAAGTTAAAACAAAGGCAAAAGCACACACACACACACACACACACACACACACACACACACACACACACACACACACACACACACACACACACACACACACACACACACACACACACACACACACACACACACACACACACACACACACACACACACACACACACACACACACACACACACACACACACACACACACACACACACACACACACACACACACACACACACACACACACACGTAGTTAGCGTAGTTTATATATTAAAACTGTGTGTTCATAACTTTTGAGTCTCTGAAACAGCAAGTATATAAGACGCCTTGTTATTGTTTTCTGTCCCTCTCATGATATTATTGGCTTAGTATTTATTAAATAATTGTTGTCTTAATTTTTCCAGGCTCAAGGACACACCTGGCTTCTCAAGATGGCAAACAAATACAAGGTCAAACAAATGTTACACTTCTTTTATTTTATCCCAATACAGGCTTAAAGATAAGGTCGTGCCTTTCAAGAATTTCATAGTCAAAAACAAGTTTGAACCCTATAACTTGATCAGTCTAATATTTTACGGTTTCTTAAAGTGAATTTTAGAGATTATTTTCTATTTTAAGGCCCATTTAATTATACAAAGTACTAGATAGATATATTTATAGATTGTATTATAGATGGATGAAGTGTAAGCATCTTCTAAATAGGTTAGTTATATACAGCCACTCTAGGGATTTCTTTTTCTGGGTTTTACAACAAGGTAGATTTTATTAATCTGCCCATACATACTGGATCAGACAATCTAGATAGAGATCTAAAATACAAGACAGAAATTGAGAAATAAAGCATTAATACACAGTGTGTAAACTTAAGTACAAGTAATGTAAAGTTAAATATTGAATTGAGTCATGCATTTCATGTCATGTGATCTCTGCTTCCCCTGTTGTTTTCATTGGTTCCCTTTCTTCATTGCCATGTTTTGATTGGTTCTAATATCTTGTTAGCTCTTGTCGTTTCATTCGTCCATATTCACCCTAACATTTGAAAATAATTATTTGGTTTGAGTAGAGCAAACTTAAAGAAATTAGTTAAAACAAAAGACCTTAATGAGTATTTAGAACGATGGGAAAGACTAAGATTTTCATAAGCTTTTGCTCCATCTGAGATTTGAATTTGTATTTATTTTGCGACTGTTAAAAAAGTATGCTCTTTAAAGTATGCATATGGTAATGTATATGGTAACGTGAATTTAAGGTCAAAACTGTGTTCTAAAAATGGCATTAATGAGCACATATATTTTTGAAAGAACTAAGTGTTTTTAGCTAAGAATAAACTAAAAGAGTTACACAGTGTAGCTTTAAATAAAATGTTTTTTTTTAGTGATGAAAACGGTGTAATTCTTCAAAGAAGCAGTTCTTTATTTACCATTGCATTGCAAACAAGCAAAGACGCTCCATAGGCACTTAATTCACGATAGTTATGAGGTTCGACTGACAGTTTGAGGATCCAATGTAGTTACGAGTTTTAATCACAAGCTCTTTTTAATACTTTTAATTGATTAAATATTTGTAAAACCAACAGACAGACAAAAAAAGGTGACCAGTAATGCTTTATGGTGGGAAAAAGACAAAATATGTAGATAGACATTCGTAAACGTGGTTTCCACATGTACCAAATCTGGGCCGACCAGACCCGATCTCACGGGAATTCGTACGAATTTTACGACCTCACTCATACGAATTAGTACGATTTAGCTAAATCGTACATATTTTACGAATTGGCCAATTCGTATGAATTCGCACGAAATGACCTACCCCTAACCCCGCCCTAAACCTAACCATCACGTGGGTTTAGACAAATCTTACAAACTCGTACGAGTGAGGTCGTACGAATTAGCCACTTTTTAATCACTCGTACAAATTTGTACGAATTGGTCGTGAGATAGGGTAGGGCCAACACTATGTTTCTGTCTGGGTTATTGTGTTTTAATTGTCCTCATAGCAACTGTACATCTGGTTTGGTTGCACGGAGGGTTTTTATGTAGGTGCCTTTAGACTCCTTGAAGTAGTCTTTGTCTTTGCCACATAAAGCCATGCTCACTTTGTATCCTTCCCTTTCATTTGAAATGAGGAAAGACGAAAAAGTATGCCAGCAGTTCAGCGAGGCAAGACATTCTCTTAACGCGAATTTAAGGTCAAAACTGTGTTCTAAAAATGGCAGGTGACCTAAAACAAGACATTTCTCCAGACATACTTCATAAACAGCCACTACTTGAGCAATACCACTACAAACCATAAACCACAACGTTTTCGTGTTCGATGCAAAACATCAGTGAAAGTCTAGCGTGCATACTTGTCTAACATGTCTGAAATATCTCCAACCCTTTCTGAACTCTGTCCTATTTTGCTGGGTGACTTGTGGGTCAAACCCTAGGGAACATTAAGCAGGTTTAAGTAAGGCTTAGTTGGGAGTATTGCACTAATGTGGAGCTCACTGTCTAAACAGTGCGTGACTGATATTGACGTCATGCGAGTTGCTTTTACCTCCCTGCAGTTCTCCAACACTCCTTTTCAATACCATCCTTAGAGCTTGTGATAAAGATTTGAATTTCATATTGGATAAATTACAACAAATAGGGGTGAATTCAGGTTGATTGGGAACCCAGGCATCCCAACGTGTTTGTTTTTTTTTTGATATGGGGGAGATTTATGTCAAATATGTAAGAAAGGCTCAGAGGTTGATCTTTCATTGCACAGAAAACTTCATTCTTACTTATGATCTGTTTTAGAAGAGGGATGTGGGAAACAAGCTAAACTGTTTGTTTGTTTTCCATTTCAACTCATTGTAGTGTACTAGGATTCACTAACATATTAAAGAAATATAAATGATTTTTGGATCTTTTGTTTTATTTAAGGCAAGACATCACCGTACTTCCCCAACTGATTTTTTACATTAAGAATTGCAAAAACAATTTTATACAAATGAGGCATTATCTAATTAAATGTGCACTAATTTGCAAACATTTCTAGAACAAAAATCTAAACATTGGATAAAAACAGGTTCAAAATTCTTCTTTTTTTGGACATATTAGATTCAAAGAATTTTGATTTTCGTTATCTGTTTTTTTTTCAGCGGTCAGAAAAATGTATTCGCCATTTTTTAGGAATAAAACATTGTATAAAATCAGGAAAATTACATATAAACAAACAAACCGCTCTGTAAACACCTTCAGAATATACACTCACCTAAAGGATTATTAGGGACACCATACTAATACTGTGTTTGACCCCCTTTCGCCTCCAGAACTGCCTTAATTCTACGTAGACATTGATTCAACAAGGTGCTGAAAGCATTCTTTAGAAATGTTTGGCCCATATTGATAGGATAGCATCTTGCAGTTGATGGAGATTTGAGGGATGCACATCCAGGGCACGAAGCTCCCGTTCCACCACATCCCAAAGATGCTCTATTAGGTTGAGATCTGGTGACTGTGGGGCCATTTTAGTACAGTGAACTCATTGTCATGTTCAAGAAACCAATTTGAAATGATTCAAGCTTTGCGACATGGTGCATTATCCTGCTGGAAGTAGCCATCAGAGGATGGGGACATGGTGGCCATAAAGGGATGGACATGGTCAGAAACAATGCTCAGGTAGGCCGTGGCATTTAAACAATGACCAGTTGACACTAAGGGGCCTAAAGTGTGCCAAGAAAACATCCCCCACTCCATTACACCACCACCACCAGCCTGCACAGTGGTAACAAGGCATGATGGATCCATGTTCTCATTCTGTTTACACCAAATTCTGACTCTACCATCTGAATGTCTCAACAAAAATCGAGACTCATCAGACCAGGCAACATTTTTCCAGTCTTCAACTGGCCAATTTTGGTGAGCTCTTGCAAACTGTAGCCTCTTTTTCCTATTTGTAGTGGAGATGAGTGGTACCCGGTGGGGTCTTCTGCTGTTGTAGCCCATCCAACAAATGTTTCTTTGCTGCATACCTCGGTTGTAACGAGTGGTTATTTCAGTCAAAGTTGCTCTTCTATCAGCTTGAATCAGTCGACCCATTCTCCTCTGACCTCTAGAACAAGGCATTTTCG
This sequence comes from Hybognathus amarus, assembly GCA_030378365.1. Taxonomy (NCBI): domain Eukaryota; kingdom Metazoa; phylum Chordata; class Actinopteri; order Cypriniformes; family Leuciscidae; genus Hybognathus; species Hybognathus amarus. The sequence goes on along the minus strand of JAQIUQ010006096.1, from coordinate 98,382 downwards.
CCCACAGGACTGCCACATACTGGATGTTTTTCCCTTTTCACATCATTCTTTGTAAACCCTGGAAATGGTTGGGTGTGAAAATCCCAGTAACTGAGCAGATTGTGAAATACTTAGACCAGCCCGTCTGGCACCAAAACCATGACACGCTCAAAATTCTTTCCCATTCTGACTTTCAGTTTGGAGTTCAGGAGATTGTCTTGATCAGGACCACACCCCTAAATGCATTGAAGGAACTGCCATGTGATTGGTTCATTAGATAATTGCATTAATGAGAAATTTAACAGGTGTTCCTAATAATCCTTTAGGAGAGTGTTCGTCACACCACAGAAGAAAAAACCTGCCGCTACTTCTGTTTCATTGCAACTTTAGTCATTCAGAAGATTATGTAGCATTAATTACAGTGAAATCCTGTTGAGACAGAAGGGTGTTAAGTTCATCTTATCTTGCCAGATCACGAGTCTCTCCTTCCAGGGAGTGAACCTGCGAGGTTTATGTTCCCATTCCTAAACTACAGGTCAATTTTCTGCTCTATACCTGTAATTCATTGTGTACTACACTATTTCAGTTGCTGAAATACTCCTATAAAGATTAGCTTGCACATTTTGAAAGGTTGATGTTACCAACCAATATTTTTACAGCTTATCTTGACAGCACATTCAATGAACCAAATTACTTTAAAATGGCAAGAATTTGTGGCATCAATGCTAAAAACATGTTTAGTCAAACCCTGCCCTATAGTTGTCAAGCCAAGTTGGCATGGTTTGAGGGGAAATAGGATTTACCTTATCCTTTTCTACAGAAGGACTTGTGAAATGGAGCAAGCTGTTTTTAGAAGATTAACACATTGTTGGTATTTGTATTTAAGCATTTTGCATTCCCCTGGATCTCAACTGAACATTGTATACATTGGCAGATTGCTGAAAGTTCATAAATCTCACAGATTTGGTGGTGATTGGTTTATCACTCTAAAAAACTGCTGGGTTGTTTTAACCTAAATTTGGGTCAAATATGGACGAACCCAGCCTCTGGGTTAAATTGTTAAATCACATTTCTAACCACATGTTTGGGTTTGTCTTTGTCCATATTCGACCCAAAATTGGGTTAAACCAACCCAGCATTTTTTAGAGTGTGATTATGTTGGCGTATTGGAGTATGATCATTGCACTGGGTTGTTTAAACCCAAATTTGGGTCAAATACAGACAAACCAAAATGTTAGGTTAAAAATGCAATAAAAACATTACAGTTGAAAGTGAAAGTTTAAGTTAAATTACATTTTAACCCAACATTTGGGTAAAAAAATAATCTATTAATTAAAAGTAAGAATTGTTTTTGAAATTCCAATAATCAATAAATGGCGGCCTATTGTGACATTTAACTAGTGACAGTATTACAGATATCAACAATTATAGTTTTTACTGGTGGACGTGTAATTGTTGATATCAATAAGTAGCATACTAGTGGAAATGTAATTCCTGATCCTGATATCATACAAAAAGTACATTATGTCATTCCCAACTTTAAGAATTATCATTTCAACAAGTGAAAACTGAATTGTTGATATCAATATTTCATATCCTGGAAATGAATAAAAATCAAAACGGCTTGCCATACCTGCTCCTGCTGCTGCAACTCGGCTCACATTTGTGACGTCATCATATAAGGACTTTATATTACATGCAATATCCAACTTTGAACAGAAGAGGTCACTTTACTACAACATAAAGAGGAAATGCAGATTGTGTATAAAAAAGGCACAAAGACAATTTCTAAAACACATGAAGAAAATAGTAATACAGAAAATAATAATGAAAAAAATAATTTTTGAGTGAACTTTATACTCTTTAATGGATCACAGTGACATTCCTTCCACATACATCAGAGACGGAACACATATGACCAAACTGAGGTATAATGAAACCCAAATCCATTGAGATAAAAATTAAAATAAATGTTAAAAAATCTTCAGCAAAGTACAAATATATTTATTTTTGGAATAAGAATTACACCACTCCCAATATTAGATGAGGTTTTAGTTTTTTTTAAATATATATATGTATATAAATAGAAAAGCACACATATCTTTCACCAGTTCTTTTTTTAGATGCAAAGGCCCTTCACCTATGCAAGTGCTGTTTGCGTTTTAACCAGCATTTGAGATTAGTATGTAAAAGTTATGTAAATGTTAGTAAAAAAAAATGTTCCTAAAACAATGGTTTTATTTATTTTTTTATAGTATTATATTGTTTTCATCCTTAAAATACATTCTCGTGAACGTTGAGTGAAAATGTTCTTAGAACAACGTTCTTGGAATGTATTTGTGATGATACTGATATTCTCATAATATTGAGAGAAAACGTTCTTTGAACAACATTCCAAGAAAACAAAAATATGTTCTTAGAATGTTTTTCTGACATTCCCATTTATGAAAACATTATTAATGAATATTTTGTCCATTTTTTTTCCAATGTTATTAAAAAAAACTAAAAATAACCTGCAGGGAACGTTCTGGAAACAAGTCTGTGTTTATGGATAGACTGACATGATATCAGCATCTACAGTTGTCATAAATTCCTTTACATAATGTGATGCCGGAGCGATATTTGAAGCACTTTAAGCAAATAGAAACTGTAAACACTCTGGACAAATGTGCCAGCACAGTTTTGGGATCTTAAAAATCCTGTTATTGAAATCCATAGTGGCTGTAAATTAATCGCTTATGATTCATGATGACATTTTCAAAAAGATTGAATGGAATTTTCCTTTTAACGTTAACATTAACCGAGAAAAAACGTTCTTAACCTACATAACTTTAATGAAGCAATAATATAAATCTGATAATATTTATATATCATCCATCAGGCAGCAAAATGTCAGACAGCAACTGCCGAAGGTCTACAAGCAGGATGGGCTTAGATGAAAATATAACAAGTCTTAAAAGTCTTAAAAATATTTAAAATATATCTTTTCCCCATCAGGAAAAAGTATATCCTCCACTCTTTGTCTGAATACTGGGAGTGTAAAGATTTCATTTAGTTCTCATATTTTCCCCTCCATGCGCTCGACAGAGGCTGAACGTGTAAAGTGAGAATAGAAATCTGAGAGATTGTGGGGGAAGATGAAGAAGGGGACAATTATAGCACATAGTTCATTCAGAAGGGAAATAAAGTATCGGATAACTGGTGGGTAATGAAGATGAAACTTTTTCTTCCTCGACGTTCTAATAAAAGTACGTTGTTCTTTTTTTACTACTTAGTATTTCCACTTTGTAATATGTAGAAAGTTCAACAGACGATTGTTGGAAATTCAGGGTTTGAAAGTTTTTCCAGCCTGTCATCAGAGCAAATACAGTCTAATATGATACATGTTTTACGCACACTATTTTGACATAAATCTTATAACACACTTTACATAAAACACCTTTATACAACTTTCAAGCATTACCAAATGATATCTTATGTAATGAAATTACAGTCTCAGTCCAAGAGTATTTAAATTTCCTTATTTATGTGATAAAGTTAAAACAAAGGCAAAAGCACACACACACACACACACACACACACACACACACACACACACACACACACACACACACACACACACACACACACACACACACACACACACACACACACACACACACACACACACACACACACACACACACACACACACACACACACACACACACACACACACACACACACACACACACACACACACACACACACACACACACACACACGTAGTTAGCGTAGTTTATATATTAAAACTGTGTGTTCATAACTTTTGAGTCTCTGAAACAGCAAGTATATAAGACGCCTTGTTATTGTTTTCTGTCCCTCTCATGATATTATTGGCTTAGTATTTATTAAATAATTGTTGTCTTAATTTTTCCAGGCTCAAGGACACACCTGGCTTCTCAAGATGGCAAACAAATACAAGGTCAAACAAATGTTACACTTCTTTTATTTTATCCCAATACAGGCTTAAAGATAAGGTCGTGCCTTTCGAGAATTTCATAGTCAAAAACAAGTTTGAACCCTATAACTTGATCAGTCTAATATTTTACGGTTTCTTAAAGTGAATTTTAGAGATTATTTTCTATTTTAAGGCCCATTTAATTATACAAAGTACTAGATAGATATATTTATAGATTGTATTATAGATGGATGAAGTGTAAGCATCTTCTAAATAGGTTAGTTATATACAGCCACTCTAGGGATTTCTTTTTCTGGGTTTTACAACAAGGTAGATTTTATTAATCTGCCCATACATACTGGATCAGACAATCTAGATAGAGATCTAAAATACAAGACAGAAATTGAGAAATAAAGCATTAATACACAGTGTGTAAACTTAAGTACAAGTAATGTAAAGTTAAATATTGAATTGAGTCATGCATTTCATGTCATGTGATCTCTGCTTCCCCTGTTGTTTTCATTGGTTCCCTTTCTTCATTGCCATGTTTTGATTGGTTCTAATATCTTGTTAGCTCTTGTCGTTTCATTCGTCCATATTCACCCTAACATTTGAAAATAATTATTTGGTTTGAGTAGAGCAAACTTAAAGAAATTAGTTAAAACAAAAGACCTTAATGAGTATTTAGAACGATGGGAAAGACTAAGATTTTCATAAGCTTTTGCTCCATCTGAGATTTGAATTTGTATTTATTTTGCGACTGTTAAAAAAGTATGCTCTTTAAAGTATGCATATGGTAATGTATATGGTAACGCAAATTTAAGGTCAAAACTGTGTTCTAAAAATGGCATTAATGAGCACATATATTTTTGAAAGAACTAAGTGTTTTTAGCTAAGAATAAACTAAAAGAGTTACACAGTGTAGCTTTAAATAAAATGTTTTTTTTTAGTGATGAAAACGGTGTAATTCTTCAAAGAAGCAGTTCTTTATTTACCATTGCATTGCAAACAAGCAAAGACGCTCCATAGGCACTTAATTCACGATAGTTATGAGGTTCGACTGACAGTTTGAGGATCCAATGTAGTTACGAGTTTTAATCACAAGCTCTTTTTAATACTTTTAATTGATTAAATATTTGTAAAACCAACAGACAGACAAAAAAAGGTGACCAGTAATGCTTTATGGTGGGAAAAAGACAAAATATGTAGATAGACATTCGGTAAACGTGGTTTCCACATGTACCAAATCTGGGCCGACCAACCCGATCTCACGGGAATTCGTACGAATTTTACGACCTCACTCATACGAATTAGTACGATTTAGCTAAATCGTACATATTTTACGAATTGGCCAATTCGTATGAATTCGCACGAATGACCTACCCCTAACCCCGCCCCTAAACCTAACCATCACGTGGGTTTAGACAAATCTTACAAACTCGTACGAGTGAGGTCGTACGAATTAGCCACTTTTTAATCACTCGTACAAATTTGTACGAATTGGTCGTGAGATAGGGTAGGGCCGACACTATGTTTCTGTCTGGGTTAATGTGCTTTAATTGTCCTCATAGCAACTGTACATCTGGTTTGGTTGCACGGAGGGTTTTTATGTAGGTGCCTTTAGACTCCTTGAAGTTGTCTTTGTCTTTGCCACATAAAGCCATGCTCACTTTGTATCCTTCCCTTTCATTTGAAATGAGGAAAGACGAAAAAGTATGCCAGCAGTTCAGCGAGGCAAGACATTCTCTTAACGCGAATTTAAGGTCAAAACTGTGTTCTAAAAATGGCAGGTGACCTAAAACAAGACATTTCTCCAGACATACTTCATAAACAGCCACTACTTGAGCAATACCACTACAAACCATAAACCACAACGTTTTCGTGTCGATGCAAAACATCAGTGAAAGTCTAGCGTGCATACTTGTCTAACATGTCTGAAATATCTCCAACCCTTTCTGAACTCTGTCCTATTTTGCTGGGTGACTTGTGGGTCAAACCCTAGGGAACATTAAGCAGGTTTAAGTAAGGCTTAGTTGGGAGTATTGCACTAATGTGGAGCTCACTGTCTAAACAGTGCGTGACTGATATTGACGTCATGCGAGTTGCTTTTACCTCCCTGCAGTTCTCCAACACTCATTTTCAATACCATCCTTAGAGCTTGTGATAAAGATTTGAATTTCATATTGGATAAATTACAACAAATAGGGGTGAATTCAGGTTGATTGGGAACCCAGGCATCCCAATGTGTTTGTTTTTTTTTATATGGGGGAGATTTATGTCAAATATGTAAGAAAGGCTCAGAGGTTGATCTTTCATTGCACAGAAAACTTCATTCTTACTTATGATCTGTTTTAGAAGAGGGATGTGGGAAACAAGCTAAACTGTTTGTTTGTTTTCCATTTCAACTCATTGTAGTGTACTAGGATTCACTAACATATTAAAGAAATATAAATGATTTTTGGATCTTTTGTTTTATTTAAGGCAAGACATCACCGTACTTCCCCAACTGATTTTTTACATTAAGAATTGCAAAAACAATTTTATACAAATGAGGCATTATCTAATTAAATGTGCACTAATTTGCAAACATTTCTAGAACTAAAATCTAAACATTGGATAAAAACAGGTTCAAAATTCTTCTTTTTTTGGACATATTAGATTCAAAGAATTTTGATTTTCGTTATCTGTTTTTTTTTCAGCGGTCAGAAAAATGTATTCGCCATTTTTTTTAGGAATAAAACATTGTATAAAATCAGGAAAATTACATATAAACAAACCGCTCTGTAAACACCTTCAGAATATACACTCACCTAAAGGATTATTAGGGACACCATACTAATACTGTGTTTGACCCCTTTCGCCTTCAGAAGTGCCTTAATTCTACGTAGCATTGATTCAACAAGGTGCTGAAAGCATTCTTTAGAAATGTTGGCCCATATTGATAGGATAGCATCTTGCAGTTGATGGAGATTTGAGGGATGCACATCCAGGGCACGAAGCTCCCGTTCCACCACATCCCAAAGATGCTTTATTGGGTTGAGATGTGGTGACTGTGGGGCCATTTTAGTAGAGTGAAGTCATTGACATGTTCAAGAAACCAATTTGAAATAATTCAAGCTTTGCGACAAGGTGCATTATCCTGCTGGAAGTAGCCATCAGAGGATGGGGACATGGTGGCCATAAAGGGATGGACGTGGTCAGAAACAGTGCTCAGGTAGGCCGTGGCATTTAAACGATGCCCAATTAGCACTAAGGGGCCTAAAGTGTGCCAAGAAAACATCCCCCACTCCATTACACCACCACCACCAGCCTGCACAGTGGTAACAAGGCTTGATGGATCCATGTTCTCATTCTGTTTACACCAAATTTCTGTCTCAACAGAAATCGAGACTCATCAGACCAGGCAACATTTTTCCAGTCTTCAACTGTCCAATTTTGGTGAGCTCTTGTAAATTGTAGCCTCTCTTTCCTATTTGTAGTGGAGATGAGTGGTACCCGGTGGGGTCTTCTGCTGTTGTAGCCCATCCACCTCAAGGTTGTGTGTGTTGTGGCTTTGCTGCATACCTCGGTTGTAACGAGTGGTTATTTCAGTCAAAGTTGCTCTTCTATCAGCTTGAATCAGTCGGCCCATTCTCCTCTGACCTCTAGCATCAACAAGGCATTGTCGCCCAGAGGACTGACACATACTGGATGTTTTTCCCTTTTCACACCATTCTTTGTAAACCCTGGAAATGGTTGGGTGTGAAAATCCCAGTAACTGAGCAGATTGTGAAATACTCAGACCGGCCCGTCTGGCACCAAAACCATGACACACTCAGAGTTCAGGAGATTGTCTTGACCAGGACCACACCCCTAAATGCATTGAAGGAACTTCTATGTGATTGGTTCATTAGATAATTGCATTTATGAGAAATTAAACAGGTGTTCCTAATAATCCTTTAGGTGAGTGCATGTCACACCACAGAAGAAAAAACCTGCCGCTACTTCCGTTTCATTGCAACTTTAGTCATTCAGAAGATTATGTAGCATTAATTACAGTGAAATCCTGTTGAGACAGAAGGGTGTTAAGTTCATCTTATCTTGCCAGATCACGAGTCTCTCCTTCCAGGGAGTGAACCTGCGAGGTTTATGTTCCCATTCCTAAACTACAGGTCAATTTTCTGCTCTATACCTGTAATTCATTGTGTACTACACTATTTCAGTTGCTGAAATACTCCTATAAAGATTAGCTTGCACGTTTTGAAAGGTTGATGTTACCAACCAATATTTTTACAGCTTATCTTGACAGCACATTCAATGAACCAAATTACTTTAAAATGGCAAGAATTTGTGGCATCAATGCTAAAAACATGTTTAGTCAAACCCTGCCCTATAGTTGTCAAGCCAAGTTGGCATGGTTTGAGGGGAAATAGGATTTACCTTATCCTTTTCTACAGAAGGACTTGTGAAATGGAGCAAGCTGTTTTTAGAAGATTAACACATTGTTGGTATTTGTATTTAAGCATTTTGCATTCCCCTGGATCTCAACTGAACATTGTATACATTGGCAGATTGCTGAAAGTTCATAAATCTCACAGATTTGGTGGTGATTGGTTTATCACTCTAAAAAACTGCTGGGTTGTTTTAACCTAAATTTGGGTCAAATATGGACGAACCCAGCCTCTGGGTTAAATTGTTAAATCACATTTCTAACCACATGTTTGGGTTTGTCTTTGTCCATACTCGACCCAAAATTGGGTTAAACCAACCCAGCATTTTTTAGAGTGTGATTATGTTGGCGTATTGGAGTATGATCATTGCACTGGGTTGTTTAAACCCAAATTTGGGTCAAATACAGACAAACCAAAATGTTGGGTTAAAAATGCAATAAAAACATTACAGTTGAAAGTGAAAGTTTAAGTTAAATTACATTTTAACCCAACATTTGGGTAAAAAAATAATCTATTAATTAAAAGTAAGAATTGTTTTTGAAATTCCAATAATCAATAAATGGCGGCCTATTGTGACATTTAACTAGTGACAGTATTACAGATATCAACAATTATAGTTTTTACTGGTGGACGTGTAATTGTTGATATCAATAAGTAGCATACTAGTGGAAATGTAATTCCTGATCCTGATATCATACAAAAAGTACATTATGTCATTCCCGACTTTAAGAATTATCATTTCAACAAGTGAAAACTGAATTGTTGATATCAATAATTCATATCCTGGAAATGAATAAAAATCAAAACGGCTTGCCATACCTGCTCCTGCTGCTGCAACTCGGCTCACATTTGTGACGTCATCATATAAGGACTTTATATTACATGCAATATCCAACTTTGAACAGAAGAGGTCACTTTACTACAACATAAAGAGGAAATGCAGATTGTGTATAAAAAAGGCACAAAGACAATTTCTAAAACACATGAAGAAAATAGTAATACAGAAAATAATAATGAAAAAAATAATTTTTGAGTGAACTTTATACTCTTTAATGGATCACAGTGACATTCCTTCCACATACATCAGAGACGGAACACATATGACCAAACTGAGGTATAATGAAACCCAAATCCATTGAGATAAAAATTAAAATAAATGTTAAAAAATCTTCAGCAAAGTACAAATATATTTATTTTTGGAATAAGAATTACACCACTCCCAATATTAGATGAGGTTTTAGTTTTTTTTTAAATATATATATATATATGTATATAAATAGAAAAGCACACATATCTTTCACCAGTTCTTTTTTTAGATGCAAAGGCCCTTCACCTATGCAAGTGCTGTTTGCGTTTTAACCAGCATTTGAGATTAGTATGTAAAAGTTATGTAAATGTTAGTAAAAAAATTTTTTTCCTAAAACAATGGTTTTATTTATTATTTTTTATAGTATTATATTGTTTTCATCCTTAAAATACATTCTCGTAACGTTGAGTGAAAATGTTCTTAGAACAACGTTCTTGGAATGTATTTGTGATGATACTGATATTCTCATAATATTGAGAGAAAACGTTCTTTGAACAACATTCCAAGAAAACAAAAATATGTTCTTAGAATGTTTTTCTGACATTCCCATTTATGAAAACATTATTTATGAATATTTTGTCCATTTTTTTCCAATGTTATTAAAAACAACTAAAAATAACCTGCAGGGAACGTTCTGGAAACAAGTCTGTGTTTATGGATAGACTGACATGATATCAGCATCTACAGTTGTCATAAATTCCTTTACATAATGTGATGCCGGAGCGATATTTGAAGCACTTTAAGCAAATAGAAACTGTAAACACTCTGGACAAATGTGCCAGCACAGTTTTGGGATCTTAAAAATCCTGTTATTGAAATCCATAGTGGCTGTAAATTAATCGCTTATGATTTATGATGACATTTTCAAAAAGATTGAATGGAATTTTCCTTTTAACGTTAACATTAACCGAGAAAAACGTTCTTAACCTACATAACTTTAATGAAGCAATAATATAAGTCTGATAATATTTATATATCATCCATCAGGCAGCAAAATGTCAGACAGCAACTGCCCAATCTCATGAAAGTTCGTATAGCACGAATGTCATTTCTCGTAGCATTTATACGCCAAAAACAGTTTTTGCGTGTATGTGGTACGCGTTTTCGCGTGCATACTGATACGCACATTTTGGCGTATATACGCACAAACTCGCCCCTCCCCCTAAACCTACCCCAGGGCTTTAAGTGGCTTTTAGTCACGCAAAAAACATTTTTGGCATATAAATGCCACTAGAAATTACATCCCAGACAACAAACTTACATTGAATCAACGTGGAAACGGCGTCTCTCATGACATCGAAACAATGTTGATCTGGCATTGTTTTGCTCATCGAATTAACGTTGAACCAACGTCAGACGCGGCATTCTTCCAAGCTAAATATAAATCGAAAATTGGTTTGCTTACATAACGTTGAAACAACGTTGATTTAAAGTTGATTTTCCGTTAGTTTTTAAAGAATGACGCATCTGACGTTGGTGCAAATGTTAATTCGATGAGCAAAACAATGTCAGATCAACGTTGTTTCAATGTCAGTTTGCTATCTGGGATTCGTGGTATAGATACGCATTCATAAGTGTAGAATTGTGAAATCATTTCGAATTATTTAATGATTTGATTGATTGAATGATCTGTAAATGACCAAACCGAATAAATGAATGAAAATCATCTCCCAAATTTGTAGTTTTCTTAAATGAATTTAAACTGTATATAAAATCCTTAAAAACTATAAAAGGTCCTAAGGCACAAAACATATATAATAGCCTACCCTAAAACTCTTCCCAAATGAGATAAAATAGATGAACAAAGACTGCATTCACCCCTTATTTGTCATGTATGTTATATCATAATTCCTACCATTTATTTATTTTAATTTTTGTTTTCCTTACAAATATCCTATTTTGTGCTAAGTCTACATTTATTTTCTTGATGTATTAAATGCTGCTCCCTCTGACTATATTTTCTTTGTATTCTATAAGAAAAAGGAAGTTACGCAGCCATGTTTGTTTGTAAATCTTGAAATTGCAATTAAAAAAAAAAATCATCAGCCGGAAGTTGAAGCTGCCTCCGGGGCCGCCATTGTAGCGGGCTATCATCTGATGTTAGCATCCCATTGAATTAAAAAAAAAAAAAGAAAAAAGAAAAGGTATAGATACGCATTTTTATGAGACTGTGATGTCATGAGATGTGTTTTTTGCATGTTTAAGTTGACAGCTGCTATGGGTTTGGACGAATTTCTTTATAGTTTTTGATAACTTGAGAGAAGCGAATGAGTTTGATCTCCGTCTGGTTTATATTTTGTGTCATCCCACAGATACTCAGGTGAAAGCAGTTTACTGGGTTTGTTATAAAGTAAGTACTTGTTCAAATGAGACTCCTCCTGCCATACTGCCTCAATGGATTTAGATGCATCAATGTCCAGCTGCTCCCGGCAGGTTTTAACAAGCCGATATACGTTTTTCACTAAGCCACCGATCACAGCCCCGCCATAATAATAATCACCCTCATTATAAGGAATGTAAGCTTGAGACTCTGGTTCGGCGTTCATATGTGAATTGATCACGAGGTTTACCGTACATCCATGCATGTATGACGCCTATCAGAGGACTCAAAGTCTCCACCCCCCAGCGACCATAAAACTTTGAATCCACATCAAGGCTGAAAATATAGTCGGCGTCATTAAAAATTCGACTCTCAATCAGTTTCTCTAGTCTTGCCATCCTGCTCAAACTCATATCCTGCCATCTGTTAGAACTAGGGACCGTCAACACCGTCAAATGATGTTCTTCACTCAGTTTCACTGCAGGAACCTGTTCTGGATGATCAGTGAACACATAATAATGCACACGAAATCCAACAAAGTAATTCTGCTCAGCAGACTCCAGGAAATCTTTAAGAAACCGTGTATACCTGAAAAAAGAGAGGGAGAGAAACACAACTGTAAAATGATAAACTGGCAAAATTATTTGCAGTTTATTAAAAAAGACTACAATGAGCTCAAATAGACTGTAAATTCACCTCAGCTTTTAGATCTAAAAAGTTAAGGTTATCCATTCATTTTTTTAATAATTGATAAATAATAAAATAATTTAAAAAATTTATTTACTGAATTGTTTTATGCACAATTTGGTCAAGGTATGCTTAGGCTGCGGCAGTTTTTGGAATAACAAAAAAGTTTTGAGTTTTGAAACTTACAGGTATTTTTTAATACAACAAACGCTTGACTGTCAAAGGAACAAGGAACATTTGAATTCTCATTCTATGACCCCTTTAATGTAACCATCGGCATTGCTGAAACGGCATTTGGTTTATTAAATATTATTTAAATTTAAAGACAATGAAGATATATACTCACTTTCCAAGAGCGAAGACTGTAGTTGCTATGCTTATGTTTTGTTGTTTGTAGATTGTATCAATCAATATGGGATCAAAAGTTCCTTCCTGTACAATTGGGGCCAACCATGATGACATGGGAACAACTCTGCTATCTGCGCTGTTTTAAATAAGGATATTCACATATAAATATATATATAAATGAAATCCAAATGCAGTAGTATAAAATATGTATAAAAAATAACTGTTTATGTTCATACCCGATTGCACTGGGCTGGTTGTAAGAAAACCTGTATTTTGGGAAAGAAAGGCTTGTTATTCCTCATTTTGTAACGATTCTGTAGTAGATGATTACAGTGGGCTGATTTTTGATCTTAACATCTAAAGTTCAGTTCAGTTTCAGTACTATTATCCCCTAAGTGAAACTTGTCTCGCAGCCAGGTAAACAGTACTGGTCACACAAACAGGCAAACCCCACATACACATACAACACAAACTACAAATTAAAAACGATTATACTATTACTCAGTCTACGTCCTAGAATTATGCAAATTTAGCAACCGAATTGCACATGGTATAAAAGAGTTCTTAGTCCTATTGGACTTAAAACAAGGTACTCTAAATCTCCGACCTGAGGGGAGAACCTCAAAAGAACAATGTAAGGGGATGATCTACACATTGTGGGGAGCCAGTGGAAGAGACACGCCTTCAGAGACAACCGATAATAATAAATCCAATAAAACCAATAAAAATTAAATATATCAATATAAAAATATTAAATATATAAATATTAAATTCTGACAATAATTTACTAACTAAAACATGTGGCTGGATAGTGTTAAAAGCAGAAGAAAAATCCAAAAACAAGAGCCTGGCGTGTGTACCAGGACCCTCTGAGTGTCTTTAAAGGGAGATCTAAAAGTGCAATACTGGGCATCCCCTGCTAGCCCTGTACTGCAATTGGCCTGATGTGAAGATGTGAAATTCTCTAGTAAATGTCTTACATCTGCCTTCCCTTGAGGATTTATATATGACAAAAAGGACTGATAAATATGAAATGTTTATGGACGATATTTTAGTTGCCCAGCTTCAGAAAGAAGCATGCCAAAGTCCTGCACAAAGCTAAGAAACGGGAGAGAAGGAAGAAGAAGTCGAACATTGACCTCGCAACACGACCTGATCTACCAGAGTGGAAGGATGATAGCAACAATACGGAAAATGGAACAAGCTGAATAAACGACTTATGCATGTTGTAAAAAAAGTTAATGAGTCAAGTACAATGTCCCAAATGTGAAGATGTTAGATATGCAATAGTCAGGCTGGGTATCGTAACAAAATGTTACCAATACCGATTACTTTAACTTCGATACCGGATCCTGAAACGATACCTTTTTCGTATACCAATTTTTATGTAACCAAATTTAACAATATAATATTACATTTTAATTTTATTTTTCAGTTTGTTGACTTTTTCATACTCAAAAAGCACCATTGCTAAAGTTTTCTAAAGTTTACTTCCATGTTTACTTCAAGTTTACTTCAATGAGCTCATTGTTTCTGCCTTATCTTAATGCATTGTTTAACAAAAAACAAAAATTAATTGAAATGCATTACACGGTCACCTCTGATTACACATCATCACTCTAAATTGTAATTTAGAAGAAACATGCATTTTCTGTAAAGCTGCTGTGAAACGATATGTACCATGAACCATCAGGTGATGTGATGAAATGTAATTGGAATGGCATGTGAATGATAAGAAAGAGGTTGATAGGGATTACAGAAGTATAAAAACACAACACCCTAGAACACTTGTTTCAGCTCAGTGACTCATACACTTACCTTTTGGGAATAATGAGAATCCACTCAAAGGAAATATAACGACATACAGCGTCAGACAAGCTCATTCATATCCAGAGCAGAGTCAAAGAAGACAGACCAGTCAGGACAATCAAGAAAACCTCCTAATTTTCAGAACAGACTCAATCTCTCTAGTTTTGACTTCCCCCTTTTAAGCATAGATCTAGACACCGGGATGAGATTAATAGTACTGAAGATCCTATGGGAGCCAGAGGGGTAACCTTATAAGCCTCCTTGATCGAACCATAGCATTTGTCCAAAGTCTTGTTTTTCCTAGTTGGACATGTGACATATTGATAAAAATTGAGAGTTTTACTCAGTTTACAGTTATTAAAATCCCCCATAGGCAGAGACGGGGCATCTGGGGAAAGCGCTTGAAGTCTATGAGTCACTTTACGAACAGTACCGATAGTAGATTGTGTATTTGCTTTGGGGTGAATATAAATTTCCGTCACAAATATCTGGGGAAATTCTCTCGGTAAATAAAATGGGCGAACAGAGATGGAAAGCAGTTTGATGTCAGGTGTGCATAGGGTTGGGTATCGAGAATCGAGATATCGATTGGAACCGGGACTAACTTTCGTTTTTCCCGAAATCGTTCAAAAGTTAAAATTTCGATTCCTAGTTTCGAATATTCACAGTGCGCCGAACCGAAAGAAGAAACCGCTGAACAACACCAACAAATAAGCGTCTACCGGAAGTTTTGGCATAACCGCGCGAACATGAGTCGAACATGAGTAGCTTACGTCGACGGTCCAAAGTGTGGCTTCACTTTTCTAAAAATAACGAAATCTCTGCAAAATGCAAAGTTTGCGACAAAAGGAGTATTTGTGACAGAAGGAGTATTTCCTTCAAAAAGACCGTTGGTTAGCAAGGTTAGCTAAACTTTTTTGACCCTGCCTCTTAATTAAAAGAATCGGAATCGAGAATCGATTCAGGAAACCGGAATCAAAACAAGGAATCGGAATCAGAATCAGAATCATTCAAATTCAAATGATACCCAACCCTAGGTGTGCATATCTTTTCCCTAATGGTGATTTTCTTACACCACCACTGGTTTTTATATATACAAACAGACCACCACTCTGAGATTTCCCAGTGACATCTGCGTCTCTATCCAGCCTGACAGGTGACCCAAAGCCGCTGATCGAAAAATCTGTATCGGTGTCTTCAGATTACAGCCATGTCTTTCTGAAGGCCATAATACAAGCGTTCCTGTATTCCTGTAGATAGTTTGAATTTGCCTGAAGCTCATCAATCTTGTTTCTGAGTGACTGAGAATTTGCAAGTATTATTAAAGGGAGCGGAATACAGCGTATTTTGTTGTTGTTTTAAGCCGAAGTTGAACGCCACCTCTCTTTCCTTGTTTCCTCTGTTTACGTGAATTTTTGCGATCATTTCCAAGGGACCTGTTCCCAAAGATTACTCGAAGCTAGAATGTCTTTAGATACAAGTGGGTCCAGATATATATTTCATATATATATTATTTTCCCATATATTTTCCTGTGTATGGGAAATACACTCACCGGCCGCTTTATTAGGTACCCCATGCTAGTACCCCCTTTTGCCTTCAGAACTGCCTCAATTCTTCGTGGCATAGATTCAACAAGGTGCTGGAAGCATTCCTCAGGGAGTTTGGTCCATATTGACATGATGGCATCACACAGTTGCCGCAGATTTGTCGGCTGCACATCCATGATGCGAATCTCCAGTTCCACCACATCCCAAAGATGCTCTATTGGATTGAGATCTGGTGACTGTGGAGGCCATTTGAGTACAGCGAACTCATTGTCATGTTCAAGAAACCAGTCTGAGATGATTCCAGCTTTATGACATGGCGCATTATCCTGCTGAAAGTAGCCATCAGAAGTTGGGTACATTGTGGTCATAAAGGGATGGACATGGTCAGCAACAATACTCAGGTAGGCTGTGGCGTTGCAACAATGCTCAATTGGTACCAAGGGGCCCAAGGAGTGCCAAGAAAATATTCCCCACACCATGACACCACCACCACCAGCCTGAACCGTTGATACAAGGCAGGATGGATTCATGCTTTCATGTTGTAGACGCCAAATTCTGACCCTACCATCCGAATGTCGCAGCAGAAATCGAGACTCATCAGACCAGGCAATGTTTTTCCAATCTTCTATTGTCCAATTTCGATGAGCTTGTGCAAATTATAGCCTCAGTTTCCTGTTCTTAGCTGAAAGGAGTGGCACCCGGTGTGGTCTTCTGCTGCTGTAGCCCATCTGCCTCAAAGTTCGACATACTGTGCGTTCAGAGATGCTCTTCTGCCCACCTTGGTTGTAACGGGTGGTTATTTGAGTCACTGTTGCCCTTCTATCAGCTCGAACCAGTCTGGCCATTCTCCTCTGACCTCTGGCATTAACAAGGCATTTCCGCCCACAGAACTGCCGCTCACTGGATGTTTTTTCTTTTCGGACCATTCTCTGTAAACCCTAGAGATGGTTGTGCGTGAAAATCCCAGTAGATTAGCAGTTTCTGAAATACTCAGACCAGCCCTTCTGGCACCAACAATCATGCCACGTTCAAAGTCACTCAAATCACCTTTCTTCCCCATACTGATGCTCGGTTTGAACTGCAGGAGATTGTCTTGACCATGTCTACATGCCTAAATGCACTGATTTGCCACCATGCGATTGGCTGCTTAGAAATTAAGTGTTAACGAGCAGTTGGACAGGTGTACCTAATAAAGTGGCCCGTGAGTGTATATATATTTCCCATACATGGACTGTCCCATCGAATCAACCATTCCCGAGAGTATGTCCTTACCGGCTCATGTTGCTGGCTGTGTTCGCCTTGGACATAATAAATCCATAAAGTCCATAAGATAGCAGCATAGTATATCTCCATGGCGACTGCTTGGATGAACAATAATGAACTGAGTCCATTTCCATCAGGCAACAATCACAACAAAAAAACTTAAACAAACAAAACGCAGACAATCAAACAGATCTGCTGCTTGTCGCCACAGTCAGAGTAGAGCTGAGGACAAAGCTCTTCATTGATTTTATTATTGTTAAAACTCAGCAGGGCGTTACATCAAAACCATTTCCCCTGGTTACATATCAACCACTGCATTCAACTGAAAAAATTTAAAAACGTTCAATGCTCTTTACAGTCCAATCAGCCCAGTCGCACCATGCAGTGGTAAAGTGAAGCAAGCCAAACCGTGCCGTCCGGAACCATATTGGAGGCGTACCATGCAGTGGAAAAGCAACATTTGTTTGGCCTTCCAAAGGAGGATACAATATGTGGGAAGGAACAACCAATCAGATCAGTTGTTACTCCATTATGTCAGTCACTTTCACTTTCACGTACCAATTAGGTTTCTCCAACATGTGCACTGAACTTAACTTTCATGGTCAAAGTGGATATGTTTGAGTGTGCATCAATGATACCATGTAAGTAATTTGATGAGTGTTTTTGTATTGAATGTCACATACTACGATTAATCAAAACATTGTACGTTTGGTGACGAGCTCTTGCACAGCCACCTTTTGGTCTAGTTGAGATTAAGTGCCCCAAACGTACAAAAAACTGCATTTTATGTCTTTGAAAATTATGTATTGATGCCTACGTTTTAACAATGAAACCAGGCTGGTAGTGCACTTGGAAAACGTGCATCATTTGTAAAGTAACGGTCGAAAGAGGAGAAGAGTCAGACGGATTGAGTGTAACTGTGTGTGTGTGTGCATGGGGAGAAGACGTGCATTACAAAAGAACTAAAGATGAACTTAGACTTAAGACTTTTTCCCAGTTTTCCCTGAACTAGATTGGATCCAACATTTTTTTCATTACTCACGATCAAAATGAGCTGACTGAGCTTTACAAAAAAAGGAACTGAACTTTAATACACATAAACTGACCTTTATTACATAAACTGAAAAGTATTACAGACCTTGAAATGAATTCAATCTGTTGCGGTATCAAATTCTTTATATTGACTACTGTTTTATCATTCTTTGTTTTGATGTGATTGTGTTTGCTTTGCCTTTTTTCTCACTGTTCCAACTACTATTTTTTGATGTTTGTCAGTATTAAAGGAAAGTGTTTCTGTATTCAACATCTGGTCTCCATTCGTAAGTTTTATATCTTTCTACCCCACTCCATTAGAACCAAGAACTGGTCTAGTAAACACAAGTCACAATAAACAGCAAAACTGTTGAAGGAAGTTTTGTACTCACCCTTGTGGTGATTGCAACTGGTAATCTTTTTCAGGTCTAAGAAATAGGAGAAACAGCAGTGAATTTTTGTGTTCTTTAATATAACTTGTGTTGTGTTTGTATGTCTTTATTAGCGGATGCATGTGCTGGCTTACTGCACAGTATATCATTAGCAATTGCAATAATGCATGCATTTGCCAGGTAGAAGAACATGTGTGATAGAGACTACTAACACATTACAACTAACATACCTTAACTGTGGGGTGTGGTAAACCTCTAATGGTCCAAATAACCAGTGTTCAGAGCAGTCACCATGGATAATTATGCTACTAGTTTAACTACATTTCTCAGTGAGGCATGCATATACACTAAACAAAATTATAAATACAACACTTTTGTTTTTGCCCCCATTTTTCATGAGGTGAACTTTTTGTATGTACACAAAAGGCCTATTTCCTCAAATATTGTGCATATGCGCATTCGCAAATGTTTGTACATCTAGCCCAGAAAGACTCTAGATGGCAAGCCATCAAAAAATAAAAATTTATACAGAAAGTTTAGCTTAAATCATTACATTTAAATCATTGGTCATTATAAACCGTTAAAATGGTCAAGAAAATAAAAAAAGAAAAGATAATTTGGTTAAAAAACATAGTGCCCTAATATATTTTTTAAAATGTATTTAATAAATTATTGTTTAAGTCTATAAGTTTCATGATTTAAATTAATTAGACATGCTTTTTGATTACTAACATTTAATCTAACCAAATAAATTTAAATGGAAGTTCAAAAAAAAAAGAAAAAAGAAAAAAAAGAATACAGAAAAATTGCATCGGAAAAATATATATTTTAAAAATATCTCTGTACACTCAGTGTCAAATGCATAAAAATTCATTCTTGCATTCATGCATTAATGACCCCTGAGGCTTGATTACTGTTAATGCCTTACTGGTCATTAGAGTAATCAAGCAAAAGTGTCCAATAACAGGAAAAAAGCTAAGATAAAATACGTAGTATGAAATTAGGACTTTTTTAAAAACACTTGCAACTATAGTGTATGTCAGGTGCATAAATGCATGCTTCTGAATGTGCTTTTGTATGTGAAAGTGTCTGATTTGAGCGTGTTTCAGTGAGTGAATTAAGAGTGGTAGTACTTACTTAAAGCAGGATCTTTCCTCTGTATTTCTGAAACATAAATAGCCTATGGTTATAATGCTGAAATACTGCATAGTCACATGGTTGTATTTATGGGGTGCAATATAACATGTATTCATGTTTTTCTTTTTTAAAAAGTCTTATTTTTCATAAATTTCTCATTTATTGTCAGCCGCATTCTCCTCTGTCATATGAACGACCGGTTGACTTCCTGATTCTATGAAACCACTCCCTCAGAAACAGGCAGTGAGCTCCGATTGGTTAGTTTGGGCCGGTGTGTTGTGATTGGCTAAACTGTAGTACACGTTGTCTGGATACTTAACGCCTGTGGCGAGGGGCGTGGTTCAGCGAAGTCTGTAGTGGGACTATGGGAGAGCGGGGACGTAGCCGAGCGGTGAATAAGTGGGTCAAGTTCAAATGACAAACACCTGTCTGTGATTTCAGTGATTGTGCATGAGGAGAGCGCATATAAGCGGGCAGTGCGGAATCCGGACAACAGTTTGAGAGAGAGAGACTGGCAGCTCGTGCACGTATCCTATGGAGTCCTGTTACCGAACGCGTGACATTTGAAAGTATTCAGCGGGAAAAGTTTTCACTGCAACCATGTTCGGCAAAGCTGCTTCCAGTGGGAAGAGTATTATCACCTATTATTTATTTTTGCCTTTGACATTCTGAGTTAATTTTATTTGAGCACGACTTTGCATTGTGAAAAGAGTTGTGTAAATGAAAGTGCACGAGTCCAGTATTCGCCGACCCTGTGTCTCCTTTAATCACCCACACATAACGAACCAAAGTGATGATAAAGTATATTAAAAAATTAATTTAAAAATAAATAAAAAAATACATTTATAAAATGAGTACATCTACAAATTCAGGTCCAAAATGTTTGTACACGTTTGTCGTTGACACAAAATAGCATAACTAAGTGGATATAAAGCCAGCGCTGGCATTTGACAAAACTAAAACATTACATCTGAAATTATACATACAAATACATTTAAAATGATGAAGTCTTAGCCTACTTACAGGTTGTGGCCCAACAACTGCTGCCTCTGGTTTTAAAGTTGGAACTGCTTCACGTTTTAGTAACAGTTTGTTGTTGAATCCAATATTGAATTTGTGGAGATTCTCGAAGCAGTATTTCGTAAAATGCGCAGCACAGAGAGCTAGATTACGATCATCATTTTCAGGAACATAATCAAACATAAATTGTATCTATTGTTGACGAAGTACAGCGTCCGTGGAAACTCGAACACAGAAAACCTGACAGCTGGATGAACACAACACACTTGATGAGCCGCAGAAATATGGCATGCCCTTTTTTGCATTTTCCAGGAGGGAGGGTTGATGTAAATGTATGGGTTAGTGACGTCTAAAACCCAGCTGTAGTCCCAATTGGAGTCGTTTTTGTAGGCGTGGTGAGTGCACTGTTTCAATTAATCTCCCGGGTGGGAATCCCAAAAGAGATTCTCACTGATCAAGGCATGGCATTTATGTCACGCACGATTTGCAAACTTTATGAATTATTGGCCATTAAATCGATCCATATCAGCGTCTATCACCCACAAACAGACGGACTGGTAGAAAGTTTTAATCACACGTTAAAATCCATGATTCGGAAGTTCGTACTGGAAAGTCGGTATGCCAGAAATTGGGATAAATGGCTAGAACCCCACTTGTCTGCTGTACGCAAGGTCCCCCAAGCCTCCACTGGGTTTTTCCCCTACAACCTCCTTTATAGACATCAGCCTCGTGGGGTGTTAAACGTTCTTAAGGAGACTTGGGAGGACGGACCTTTGAGTACCAAAAATAAAATTCCATATGTCATGGACCTGAGAACAAAACATCACACTTTGGGGGTCTCTCTATGGAAAATTTGTTACAGGCCCAGGACAAGCAAAGTCGGCTATACGAACAGGGGGGGCTAGACTGTGAGAATTTGCCAGGAGATAAAGTACTTGTATTACTTCCCACGTCCAGTTTTAAATTACTTGCAAAGTGGCAAGGGCCATCTGAGGTTACACAGCGAGGGATTGGGGATCTCAATTATGAGGTCATTCGATCAGATAGGGAAGGAGCACATCAAATTTATCACCTTAATCTGCTAAAAAAATGGAATGAGGTAGAGTCAGTGATGTTGGCATCGGTGGTGAGTGGGGAGGAGGATCTCTGTCCAGAAACAAGCTCAAAATCCCAATCTCTCGCTCTGGCACTTGTAGGAGATCACCTCTCGCCGGTCCAAATCACTGACATAAGTAATCTACAAGCAGAATTTGCTGACGTGTTTTCTCCCCTGGCTTGTGGAACGAATCTCATTCAGTACCTCATTGAGACAGAGCCAGGTGTAATAGTGCGTAGCCGACCGTATGGTTTATATCAGGGGTGCCCAACCCTGCTCCTGCCGATCAACTTTCCTGCACAGTTTATCTCCAACCCTAATCAAACACACCTGAAGCAACCAATTAAGGTCTTCAGGATCACTTGAAAATGACAGGCAGGTGTGTTTGATTAGGGTTGGAGATGGAACTGTGCAGGACAGCTGACTGGCAGGAGCAGGGTTGGGCACCCTGGTTTATATGGAAAGTGGTTCAGGAGGAATTAGAGGCTATGCTGGACACAGGGGGGTAATAGAAGAATCCAACAGTGACTGGGCTAGCCCGATAGTTTTCAGCGCCTAAATTCGACAGCTCGGATCTGGTTCTGTGTGGATTATCGCAAAGTGAATGCTGTGTCGAAATTCGACGCATATCCAATGCCTCGGGTTGATGAGTTACTTGATCGACTGGATACTGCTAGATTTTACTCTACACTGGATTTAATGTAGGGATATTGGCAGATCCCTTAACTCCATTATCTAAGGAAATAACAGCTTTCACAACGGCATTTGGATTACATCAATTTGTCGCACTTCCTTCGGCTTGTTCGGGGCTCCAGCGACCTTTTAGCGCCTAATGGACAGGATTCTTTGGCCGCATGCTGCATGTCCCGCTGCCTACTTGGATGATATTATCATCTATAGACTATAGATGATAATATCATCCAAAGTAGGCAAATGCTGCATATGATGCTGCCAGTTGTTATTATAGACTATATATATATATATTGTTATTAATTGGGCGTGTGGAAGTTAGGTATCTGGGTTTCCACTTGGGTCATGGGCAGGTGCGTCCCCAAATTGATAAGACGGCAGCGATTGCGAGCCTGTCCAAGACCTAAGACCAAAAAGGAGGTCAGACAGTTCCTGGGTACAGCATCTCTCACTGTCTGTTTACTATTTCTTTAATAAAAATGTACAGAGACCCAGTTCGCACCGACCCTTGTCTTCTTCCATCTTCATTGTATTCGAACATTTGGACATTGTAATGTATAATCTAGCTGGAAAGCCATGTGCTGGCTCGAATTTAGAGATGGCTCACTCTTTTTTCTTTAGAGGTTTTTTGAGTTTAGGCTCAACTTTTATGCCTCTTTTGGTTACTATTTGAAGAACAGTGTGTAAGCAGCGCTCACTGTAGGCCATTTATATTTCCCTGATTTGTGTTGTTTGGTGTGCTACCCGAATCATTGTATTAAATATGGATTTAACCACAGCATCAAATTTTCTTTGGTTAGATTGCCTTAGATTGTATATATTGTGTATGTATATATATGTATGTATATATATATATATTTTCAACCTGGCCTTTAAGGACTAACGTTACAAGTTTTGGCTGAGTGAGTTTTTGCTTTGATGGGACTGTGATTTTCTAACTTTTACCTGAACTATTGTGCACTAACAATCGGATTGGTCATCGCTGTTCATTATTTCTATTGCACACACATTATCCATATTATCATTGTATGATTTTGTGTTTACATTGTATGGACTGAACTAATATTGAAGGACTCATTGGATCAAGTTTTGGGTGATTGTTAGGTATTATTGCTTTATGGTGTTATATATTATTTTGATATTAATTTGGAGCTGCTGTTTGGCAATTATATTTGGATGTGAATAAACCCTTATTTTTTGTGTAATATTGCATTTTATTGTAATATTTAGTGTAATTTGTAAGTTGAAGTGTAAGTTGAAAAACACTCACCTGGTTGAGATGGAGATGGAGGCAGATTTGTAGCCAAAATAAATAAGTCTGTAGGAAAAACCATAACAGATCATGAATGATAAAGTGAAGTAGATCATGTATATTTTCAATTGAATTATCAGATGTTAATACATTGATATACATGAACCTGTACACAGTAGTTTGATGAGGTTTTGCAGTGATCTATACTGTTGCAAAGTGCAAACACACATTATTGTCAAGGGCGTAGGTTTTAGGGGGACACTAGGTACTAGTCGCAAGTCAATATTTTGAGATGACAAATTTGTCCCCACCAATATTTAGCAAGCTCCTCTGAACTGTTATATGGATCTTTGCGCTGTTATTTGGATCGAATTCCAATGGCCAGAACGACGACAACACAAGATACGCCGTAATTTGATTGGCGGCGGGGTCTGTGACAGGCTAGGCTCACAGCGCGGGCCGGGACTATTTTTTTGTGCTTGCACTCACTGGCAGCGAGTGGATGGTGTGTGCAGCGCGCCTGACGCGGCGCCGCCGCCCAACGTTACCAGGGCTGTCTCTCTGCCTGCCATATACTAGCCAGAGTAAAACATTTTAATATTTCGTTTTTTTGCACCTTTTTGAACTTTTTAGATCAGCTATGTCACCCAAGAAGAAGAGAGGGACATACGAAGCTTTTCATAAAGCAGAGAGATGAGAGAGATAGAGAGATATGAGAGATGAGAGATGAATAAATAGATAGATTAGATAGATAGATCAGATAGATAGAGAGATAGAATAAATGAAGATAAAGTAGAATCAGATAAGTATAGATAGATATGATAAGATAGATATACTATCTGAACACTCAATATAGAAAAAAAAAATAGAAAAATGGCGGCTAGGGATCACAGCGCGTCTGGCAGGTGCTGCATGTGGTTCAAATGGAAACCACCGCTGGCTGGTCCTCACAATGTGGATTATTTCAGGTTTTACTATCCTTGTGAGGGCATTTGGTCCTCACAATATAATATAAACCACACACACAGGTTATTATTGTTATTTTAATGATAAATATTTCTTTTTCAAGGGAAATATGTAATTATAATTTAGGGTATTTTCACATCTAGTTCAGTTAATTCGGTCTGTACCAATGACAAAAAATTTTAGAGTTGGTAAAAAAAAAACAGGACTTGACCTTTGTGTACATGCAGTATGTCAAAAAGTTAAAACATTCATGGCCAGATGGTCTTTTTCTGTGTATATCAACAAAGTATAATAGTTTGTAATTATTTTTAATACTTTTATGTCTTTTAGAATATGAAAAATGATGATCATTTCCACCAGTTCAATTCACAAAGTTTTCCTAATTGGACTGCCTTGTGAACAGTTTTTTTAAAGTCCAAATTAAAATGCCTCTTAAACTCCTAAAAAATGTGATTATCGAATTTGTTGTAGTGTATTGCAATTAAGATCCAAACACTAAAAGTAATAGTAAGGCAACAAATGACAAGGTATGAACTACCGTACCCAGTAATTGTGAGGCCAGCCGAACACGAGCATAAAGGTAAATACATTCTTAAGTGTAGCTCATTATTCTGGGAAAATGGACACAGATATGGGTGTGTTGCTAAGACAAATGTATAAAACAAAGTTATGACATGTGTTCAATCAACAGATTCCCAGTTATGTTAAGTTGTTTTAAAACCTGTTGATATATGGTTAAAGGAGGTTTTATCTCGAAAAACTGTTTATTGATATAATGCTAGTAATGAGAGCATTTCAGTAAGTAAAGAGAAATCGCTAGTTTATACCACTAACAAGCCTCAAAAATAGCCCCACACTAACACAGTAACATAATGAGGGTCCCTGCATGCAAAACGAAGTATTGAGAACTTTGTAAATGTACAGACCGTTTAATAAGAAGATCTTTATAAAGACAGTTAACTTACGTGTATACAGACAGAGCCATGTAGCTCCTGTGATTCTGTGATTTCTTCTCTGATTCAAATCCTAATGTCATAAATTCCAAACTACAAACTGATCTTCACCTTGATACATGACTGGCTGAAAAAGAACCATCTGACCATCAATGTAAAGAAAACGGAATTATGTATTTTCATTCATCCAGATTTTTTTTTCTTTTCTGATTCTATTTACTTTTGCAAACCAAGATCTTGTTGTCTTACAAGACTTTGACTTATCAGAACTTTGTGTAAACAGCCGTGCTGTTGCTTTTTTATTTTCGTATTCAAAAAGACTTTTGAGACCACTACGCCTTAATTTGTCAGTCTCGCAGGCACTCATTCCAGTTCCACAGTACAAAAAAAACTATGGTCAGAAATAGTTTTTCTATACTTACACTAAAATTTGTAATGACATTCCTTATCATATTCGAAACATTATCGTTCCTTCACATATTCAAAAAGTCATATAAACAGTTCTTACTCTAGTCGAAACTCAGTACACATTTGATTGCTCATGTACTGTTTGTCTTGTTTTTCCGTATTTCATGTTCCTTTCATCCTGGGAACTCCGGAACATGTCATTGGGGAGTTCCCTGAAGAATTGGGATCACGCTAGGGAGCCTTATTACCTCTGATAGAATTAAAACGAGCCAATAACAATTGGCATGCAATCTTTGCATTCCGCGTACCGCCTACAAGTGGGTTCAGTTCACCAGACGGCTACTTCGGTGATTCCTGTTGGTGAGTGAATGAGGATTACTGTGAGAAACGCGACAGGGGAAAGATCCTGTCTGGAGCCTCATGGCCATCGGCGCTTCCGGTGGAGCGGCCGGAGCCCCTCGGGCAGTTCCGGTTGTCTCCTTTGGCGCACCACCTGAGGATCAGATGTCTGGCGATGTCCACATTAGTGGTTCAGGAGCGCCACCTTTGGCTGACTCTGGCTGATATGAGGGAAGCGAGAAGAACAAACTTCTCAACTTCCTCGTATCCCAGGGCGGCCTCTTCGGTGACACGGTGGAGAATTTAGCCCAGGAGTTCTCCGCCGCCCAGAAGCAGTTGGAGGTTGTCCGGCATGTCCTGCACAGGGTGCGGGCTGCTGCAGGCCCATCTCCTGGGGCCGTACAAGCTCCAGCTGCTCTCCGTCACCGAGGCCGTCCTCCGGCACCAGCTCCCCCTCCAGCGCAGCTTTCCAACCCTGGAGGCCGGAAGTCTGGTTGTAGGTTGACGGCCCAGCCCGCTCAGAAGCCCCAGCCCCTTACCTTAAGAGATCAGAGGGATGTCCAGGAATCTGCTCTACAGGGGGGTGTCTCTGCACACCTCCTTCCCCCGGGGGAGGGCCGGGCGGAAAATCTTTTTGGCTGTTCCGCCGTTGACCTTCTGGTCAGCGGTACCCAAAATATCTATAATAGAGCAGTTTCTCTCCCTTCTTCAGGTCATCTTTGGTCGAGACTGGCGGGCACACAGTCTCCTCCACCCAAGAGGCTCCGAACGGCAGTGGATGCTGTCTCACGAGCAGCATCGCTCGTTCCCCTCTTCCCAGTCTGCAGATAGCAGCGATGCTTCCTCAGTGGTGTCGCTCCGGTCAGCGACTGGGTCCGGAGGGCGGAGACCAGCTCACGAGGAGGCAGGGCCTCATGCTGCATCTCTTCCCCTCCCCTCGCCACACGGTGGCCCACAGCAGAAAGCCCACGGGCTCTCTCTACCGTCTGCCCCCGGTGGAAGTAGGTTCCTGGTAAAGCTTCACGCCCAGGCTACATTGCCACTAGAGCCGGGTCCCTGCTTTCCACCTCGCTGCTCCTCCGCGGGTACACCGTTGGTTCGGGTTGGGCTCGATTGGGGTCGGTACCTGGAAGCCTGGCTCAGCGCTTCCGGGTCCGTCCCGATGGCTCATCCGCACCATTTGCTTGCGGCTATGCAATTCAGTTTGCTCGCCGGCCTCCCAGGTTCAGGGGCATTCACTTCACCCATGTGCGGTCAGTGGAGGCCCCTGTCCTGCGGAAAGAGATCGATGTCCTGCTGACGAAGGACGCGATCGAGCCGAGTCCCTCCTGCCGAGATGAGGTCCGGGTTCTACAGCCCCTACTCTCATTGTACCCAAGAAAAGCGGTAGGTCACGGCCAATCCTGGACCTGCGAGTTTTAAATCGGGCCCTGCACAAACTCCTGTTCAAGGTGCTCACGCAGAAGCGCATTTTCGAGTGCATCCGTCCCCAGGATTGGTTTCAGCGAATCGACTTGAAGGACACGTACTTACACGTCTCGATTCTTCCTCGAACACAGATCCGTTTCTGACGGTTTGCGTTCAAGAGGTAGAAGCGTGTGAGTACAAAGTCCTACCATTCGGGCTGGCCCTGTCACCGCGTCTTCACGGAAATCGTGAAGGCAGCCATTGTTCCCATGAGAGAACAAGGCATTCGCATGTATGATCACAGGGACATGGTGCTACGACACCTCAGTCAGTTGGGGCTTCAGGTCAACTGGGACAAGAGCAAACTTTGCCCCATGCAAAGGATCTCTTATCTTGGTATGAAGTTGGACTCGAGTCGCCCAGATGGCGCGCCTCATGGAGGAACGTGTCCAGTCAGTGCTCACCTGCCTCAGGTCCTTTCGGAGGCAGGACAGCGGTTCCACTGAAACTATTTCAGAGGCTCCTGGGGCATATGGCAGCCGCAGTAACACCGCTCGGCCTGGTTGTGGGAATAAGGTTGTGTCGGCTTGCTACGCCACTCCGTGCCTCAGCCGGATATGTGCGTCTCCCGACGACACGTTGCAGTTCCCAGGACAAAAAGGAACGTCTCGGTTACGTATGTAACCCTCGTTCCTGAGTACAGGGAACGGAGCGTGTCGATCCCTTCGCCATGTTGCTGTACCTTCGCGGAGGTCTCGGACTCTGTTCGGATCCTCAGCGAAAAGTCTATGCAATGTTTTACTATCGCTAAACATTAAATTACATTAAATCCGCGCTTGTCAGGTGGCTCGCGGAATGCAAAGATTGCATGCCAATTGTTATTGGCTAGTTTTAATTATATCAGAGGTGAATAAGGCTCCCTAGCATGATCCCAATTCATCAGGGAACTCCCCGACGACACGTCTCCATTCCCTGTACTCAGGGAATGAGGGTTACATACGCAACCGAGACGTTTTGTTTATATCTATCTAGTCAATA
This sequence comes from Hybognathus amarus, assembly GCA_030378365.1. Classification (NCBI taxonomy): domain Eukaryota; kingdom Metazoa; phylum Chordata; class Actinopteri; order Cypriniformes; family Leuciscidae; genus Hybognathus; species Hybognathus amarus. The sequence goes on along the minus strand of JAQIUQ010006096.1, from coordinate 69,241 downwards.
ACAATGTCTTGTATAAATGTGCTGAAATTCTGTTTATTGTTTTATGTTGCTGCAGAACAGGAACCTGCTGTAAACCAAATTTAAACTGAGCCAGGCCCGTTTTACTGTAACTTACTGTTGCTGTTGAATTTTCCTGTATAATAAATGAAATGAACACCTTTTTTTGTTGCTACAACATGGTATTAATCAGTGCATGCTGATGAATTGTTGTTTTAATCTGCATAGCCTAGTTCTCTTATGAAAGGTTCTCTCGTATTGCGTAAGTTTATCTTACGTACAAAAAAAAAATATAAAAAAAAATTAATTAAAAAAATTATCCTTAATTTTTGTTGTAAATTTTGATTGTCAATGCCGTACAGCAGCTAACAGACCTAGAGCAGGCTGTCTAGCATGCTGCCCTGCAGGAAATGCGCCTTCATAGCTCGCCAGTATGGGTGGCTACGCATATATAAGCAGGGCTTGGATGCTGTTAGGCCAGACTAATCCAATTTTTTCAAACATTTCTCAGCTTCTCTTAGTTTGAGCGACTGGTAATGTCAAAACTGCAGCAATGAGCCTGAAATTTTGTTTAACATCTGACGGCCTGCCTGAAGTAAAAAGGCTTGTCATTTTAAATAGTGTTTTAAATGCAAAAGCAATTTCCTCTATAGTTAATCAGTGTCTTGCACAGGGTGTGTCTCCACGCACCCAAAAATCAGCAACAGCTCTTTTTAGGAAACTTTTCAGTTGATTTAAGACAGTTTATTTCATTTTGCAGCACATTCCTGATCAAGCAGACAAGAAACGTATGACAGACATGTAAAATGAAACGTGTCACACAGCATTCATTTTACCATCCAACCCTGAATTTACTATTGAACACTCATATAGATTTTTACAGTTGTTTGTGGTGCATTTCATGAATGTTTTTTTTTAAATATTTAATTGCACAGTGTGAAGAATTTTGTGCTTTTATATCCAGTTTTCAGTAATTCACATAACCAATTAAAAAATGAGTGCTAAATGAAAACTACTTCTAAAATCATGAACAGTTTCACTGCTTACAAACTGTAGTTTATCAATATACGTTCCGAACAACAAAGATAACATTAAATCAACTACAACAAAGTGTAAATGTATATACCCTATTAGTAAGATGCCAGTCAGCAGGAAGAAAGGAATTCATATTTTGAAGTTCTTATCTATCTAGGTCCTAGATTTTTCACTTCAAGGACTGATTGCCAAAAACAGCAAAAATGAGATTTTCTCGATAGCACAACTAGACCTAGCTATGATTTTATATCTGTACAAACTTTTATATTTACCCTTACACTTAACTCTACCCCTAAACCTCTGTATTACACAAAAGCTTCTGCATTTTTACATAAAACAAACAAACAAAAAAGATTTGTTATGTTTATTAATCCATTTCCCTCGTAAGAGACCGCTGGCTGGTCCTTAGTTACAATGTGGATTATTTCAGGTTTTACTATCCTTGTGGGGGCATTTGGTCCTCAAAATTAAATCACATACACGCAGGCTATTAATATTACTTTAATGATAAATATTTCTTTTTCAAGGGAAATGTGGAATAATAATTTAAGGTATTTTCAGCATCTAAGTTCGGTCCATTTGAGTCTGAGAACCAAGAAAAATATTTGACAGTTAGTAAAAGAAAAACAGGCAGACTTGAGACTTATGTGTACATGCAGTATATGTTAAGTTAAAGGGAGTTAAAACATCTATGGCCAGATGGTACTTTTTGTGTATGTTCAGACAAGAGTAAAATATAATGCAGACAAAGGCTAATTAAGACTACCTTGTGAACAGTTATTTTTATCAGTCCAAATCAAAATGCCTCTTGGGCCTCTCAGTATCATTATAGGTATTGTGCGTGTCTGTTCATTTAAGATCCAAACACTAAAAGTAATCAGTAAGGTCAACAGATGACAAGGTATGAACTCCGATTACCCAGTTATTTGTGAGGCCAGCCAAACACGAGACTGAAGGTAAATACATCCTTAAGGGAGTTTCTGGCCATTATTCCTGTTTACATCTAGGTTTTTGTGTCCTTATTCACCTGAAGAACTGAACATCCCAAAGAAAGGAAGCAAGAGAGGTGCTGGGAGAATGGCCCAATATGGGATATGTTGCTGACCATAACTATAAAACAAGGTTATGACATGTGGTGTATTGATAGTGTTCCCAGTTATGTTCAGTTGTTTTAAAACCTGCTGATCTGGTTAAGTTGGTGGCTTTACAAATGTAAAATAAAAGTGGTACAGGTTTAGAACAAGTTATTTACAGAAAAAATACTTATAATAAAATTAGGGCTGTCAAATGATTAATCACGATTAATCAGCATTCCAAAATAAAAGTTTTTGTTTAGATGATATATGTGGATAAACTGTGTATAATTATTTTGTATGTATATAAATACGCACATATGCATGTATATATTTAAGAAAAAATATTGTTTATATATAAAATATATTTATATATAATATAAATTATATATAAATCTTCAGTCTAAGTCAAAGTCCCGTGCCCGTCCATAAGTTCTCACGCCTACTAACACACATCTCTTCCCAAGTGCCACCCATGCATTTCAGAGTTGTCACAAAACAGTCCACATCCAAAGAGATCGGGACGTCAAATATGTATGTAACTTAGTCCCGTGCCCGCTCAAAAGCCTTCACGCTTACTATTACACACTTCGCCCAAGCGCTGTACACATTCTCAGGGCTATCATAAAACACTCCCCATCCAAAGCGATCGGGACGTCGAATAGGTATTGTAAGGGAAATTTTAAACTGAATATTAATCTAACCATGGTTTATCAGTTGACCTCATTTATCTGCTAAATCTCTGAGACAATGTACTAATAAATTCTGTACTTTACATAAATGTGTGTGTATGTCAAGCACCTGATTGTGTGTATAAATAACAAATATGAGAAATGGAACCAGACACATGACTAAGTTAGAACTTCAATGAGGTATTCACTGAAACAAAGTCTCCTCTACCTGGTAACAAAATACACTGTAAATGAAGAACCAATCATTTATCTTTCATATTATCTTTTCTTTTTAATGTATCTTTTCTTTTTGAACAAATGCGTGTGTGTTTTATAAAACATAGATGTTTTCTTGTTTTACATAGAGATGTTTTGAACAATAGATGTGCCTTCTCAGAAAATGATGTGTCAGGGAAATTGCAAATAGGTCAGACAGGTCAGGGCAAAAGAAAGTTAAACTAACTTAGCATGGACCTCATTGGCCCATTAGAGGGATCTGCACGGGGCATCGTTTTGCATTAGTTCTAGTGGATTTTGCAACATGATACCCTGAAGCAGTGCCGCTTTGCAACATTTCTGCTAAAAGTGTTGCAAGCGCACGGTTTCAATTGAATCTCCTGGGTGGGAATCCCGTAAGAGATTCTTACCGATCAGGGCACGGCGTTTATCACCCTCAAACAGACGGCTTGGTAGAACGATTTAATTCGCACTTTGAAATCCATGATTCGTAAGTTGGTGTAGGAAGACGCCAAAGATTCGGGATAAGTGGTTAGAACCCCTCTTGTTCGCCTGTACCCGAGGTCCCCCAAGCCTCCACGGGGTTTTCCCCTTCAAGCTGCTCCATGGACTCCAGCCCCACGTGTGTGCTGGACGTGCTTGGGAAGCTTGGGAGGACAGGACCTTCAAACAGTAAAAATTTAATTCAATATGTCCTGGACCTCAGAACAAATCTCCACACGTTGGGATGGCCTCTCTATGGAGAATTTCTTACAGGCTCCAGGACAAACAAGGTCGGCTGTAGAACAGGGGGGCTGAGACTAGCAAATTTGCACCGGGAGATAAAGTGCTCATATGCTTCCCACATCCAGCTCTAAATTACTCACCAAGTGGCAAGGACCATTTGTGGTCACACGGCGAATCAAGAGATCTCAACTATGAGATTGTTCGATCAGCACAGGAAATATTTTATGTCTATGTTGCAGATATGAAAAAAAAATCGATTAGAAACGCGGGATGCGTTTTTGGTTCTCAGGGGTTAAACACGTGTGTCTTTGCTGAATGTGGTTATAATGTGATTCACAATAAATTTGAAAATTAGAAACAACGAATGCGCATTTCATTCATTCTTGAAAGTTTGGAAAAAGAAACACTTTTCATATTTGGAAAAACAAAATATTGTCACGTTTGAACTCATTCTGAATTGCTGTACAATTATTTTCCTAAGTACAATTATTCGATTCGTATTCAACTTTTGAGAAGGACCGCAGAGTGATATAGTTTCCGAAATCTAAAAACTGGAAAAATAAAAGTAAAGAAATGAAAAGAATTATCAAACGTTTTGCCTTCATATATATAGTCTGAATTGTTGTATCCTTGGTGAAAATCACCCATATCTGCAGTTAAACCACACAAAGGAACATAGATGATAATCAGAAATAAAACCTTTTCATATTCAAAGCTTCAGGAAATGAAATTTTTTGCCTAAATATAACCTGGAACATGTATAATGATCCTTTCCTGTTTACATTATGGGCCGAAAAATTTGAGCCTACAATGTACAAACTCAATAAAAAAAGGTCTTAACATGGACTCTATTGACAATGAAATTCTCACTTGGTGGAAAACAGTGGGTAGTAAAGCAGAAGATATCAAAACATGGTGAAATAATTGAGGCTCTAAACTTCAGTAAGTCACAAATGGCTAGATAAGTCAACAACATTTCTATCTTCGCTTATGGATGTTAAATGTGAAGTTCTACAAATGCAGATGCACATTTGTCTGAGGCAAAACCTCAAGATCTTCAAACACAGCTAGATAAATTACTAGCTGAGCTGTTAGCCCTGACTGAAAAAGTGTAAAAATCACAAATCCACCAGTGACAGATCTTAGGTGATATGGCACCCAAATGGCACAGCGCAACCATCCGGCATTCCTCTAACAGTAATTGAATGTAGCTTGTTTAAAGCAGAGATCAAACCATTCGAACCATGGTGGAGATGCTTTGTTAGTCTAAATCATGCATTTCAGCTTGAACCAAAAGATATTTGGCAAATTGTTATCAGCTCAATTTCAGATGTTTTGAACTATAAGATACCACAGGTTTTGATGACAGGCAACATTGTGCAGTCAATGTATCAAAATGAGCCTGAGAGTAAAATCTTTAATAGACTAAACCAATTTGCCGTTGAACATGTGCCGTTTGCCTTATCTGTAAATCTGGGCAATTTACCAACCCTTTTGTCTGATGAAAAACCAAACGCAGGTGGGTACAATAGACTGGTCTAACTAGAAAGAAGAGGATCTTGAAGTGTATTGTGTACAGTCTGCCAGTTTGTTGGGTAACATCGACATACCGAAAGACGCGTCTGCATGGTGTGAAATTAACTGTAAGAACCAGCAACAGGTTCTTGTTGAGTAATTGTGGAGTCCCTTCTAGCCTCAAGCAGGCCTCTGTATAAGACCAAAATGTATAAAGCTAAACCAGGATGGAATGAACATGTTGAAGAGTTTCATGCTGAGTCTAGAAGGGCTTTCTAAGATTGGGCTGAATCAGGAAGACAAAAACATGGTCCATTATTTGAATATAAATAACAGGCAAATGCAAATTTTAAATATGTTTTACGTTTCATTAAGAGGAATGAAAATATAATAAGATCTGACTCACTTTCAACTGAAACTGAAAAACAATGGTCATCGTGAATTCTGGGAAGAAATCAAATCTGACTTTAACACATGATTGCCGAGTTTATATGTCGAAATTCTTGACATCTTTCTCAGAATTGTGAGATAATAACTGCAATTGCGAGTTATCAGGCTAATGTGAGATTAGTTTAAATCTCACAATTATCGTGACTTTATATCACGCAATTCCTGACTTTATATCTGCAATTCTCGACTTTATGACACACCAATTCCGACTTTATAACACATAATTCTGACTTTATATTAACTGCACATTCCGAATTTTATAACACGCAATTGCGACTTTATATCTACGCAATTCTGACTTTATATCTCAGCAATTCTGACTTTATATCTCGCAATTCTGACTTTATAACACACAATTTTGACTTTATAACACACAATTTCTACTTTATAACACACAATTTGCTGACTTTATATCACACCAATTCTGACTTTATGATACACGCAGATTCTGACTTTATATCACGTCAATTTTCCAATTTTTATATATCGCAATTGCTGACTTTATACATCTACGTAATTTCTGACTTTATATCATCAACAATTCCGACTTTATATCTCTCAATTCTGACTTTATATCTTCGCAATTCTGACTTTATATATTCACAATTCTGACATTATTTCTCTCAATTCTGACTTCATATCTCGCAATTCTGACTCTTATATCTAGATAATTCTGACTTTATATTACGCAATTTTCGATTTTATGACATCGTATTGCGACTTTATATCTCTTAATTCTGACTTTATATCTCACAATTCTGACTTTATATCTCACAATTCTGACTTTATATTCTCGCAATTCTGACTTTATATCTCACAATTCTGACTTTATATCTCACAATTCTGACTTCATAACACGTAATTGTGACTTTTATATAACACAATTCTGACTTTATACCTCGCAATTTACCAACCCTTTTGTCTGATGAAAAACCAAACGCAGGTGGGTAAAATAGACTGGTCTAACTAGAAAGAAGAGGATCTTGAAGTGTATTGTGTACAGTCTGCCAGTTTGTTGGGTAACATCGACATACCGAAAGACGCGTCTGCATGGTGTGAAATTAACTGTAAGAACCAGCAACAGGTTCTTGTTGAGTAATTGTGGAGTCCCTTCTAGCCTCAAGCAGGCCTCTGTATAAGACCAAAATGTATAAAGCTAAACCAGGATGGAATGAACATGTTGAAGAGTTTCATGCTGAGTCTAGAAGGGCTTTCTAAGATTGGGCTGAATCAGGAAGACAAAAACATGGTCCATTATTTGAATATAAATAACAGGCAAATGCAAATTTTAAATATGTTCTACGTTTCATTAAGAGGAATGAAAATATAATAAGATCTGACTCACTTTCAATGAAACTGAAAAACAATGGTCATCGTGAATTCTGGGAAAAAATCAAAAGGATGAATAAATGCAAGACAGGACCAACGAATGTTGATGGTGTAAGCAATCTAGAGGAAATTACTTAGTTAGTGGCAACACAACAGACAAAATTGCGAGATATGAAGTCAGAATTGTGAGAAATAAAGTCGCAATTGCCAGATATAAGTTGCAATTGCGTGTAATATACAGTAGTCAGAATTGTGAACAAAAACAGAAGTGTGACTTTTTATCTAACAATTGCGAGTTTACGTCTCACAATTTCTGACTTTATAATGCATAATTGCGAGTTTATATGTCGAAATTCTGACATCTTTCTCAGAATTGTAAGATATAAAGTCGAATTGCGAGTTATCAGGCTAATTCTCAGAATAGTTTAAATCTCACAATTCTGACTTTATATCACGCAATTCTGACTTTATAACACGCAATTCTGACTTTATAACACGCAATTTTGACTTTATAACACACAATTCTGACTTTATAACACGCAATTGCGACTTTATATCACACAATGCTGACTATATCTCGCAATTTCTGACTTTATATCACGCAATTCTGACTTTATATCTCGCAATTTCTGACTTTATAACACACGATATTCCTGACTTTATAACACAATTCCTGACTTTATATCGACGCTAATTCCGATTTTATACACGCAATTGCGACTTTATATCACAAAATTCTGACTATATCTCCAATTTCTGACTTTATACTCATCTAATTCTGACTTTTATATCTCGCAATTCCTGACTTTATATTCTCGCAATTCTGACTTTATATCTCGTAATTCCTGATTTTATATCTCGCAATTCTGACTCTTATATTTCGCAATTTTCCTGACTTTATAACACACAATTCTGACTTTATATCTTGCAATTCTGACTTTATATCTCACAATTCTTGACTTTATATCTCGCAATTCTGACTTTATAACACATATATTCTGACTTTATATCTCACAATTCTGACTTTATATCTCACATATTCTGACTTTATATCTCGCAATTCTGACTTTATATCTCGCAATTCCGATTTTAAACACGCAATTGCGACTTTATATCACGCAATTCTGACTTTATATCTCGCAATTCTGACTTTATATCTCACAATTCTGACTTCATAACACGTAAATTGTGACTTTTATATCACACAATTCTGACTTTATACCTCGCAACTCTGCCTTTATATCACACAATTCTGACTTTATATCTCGCAATTGCAACTTTACATCTTGCAATTCTGAGAAATGAAGTCAGAATTGCAAGATAAAAAGTCGCAATCACCTTTTTTATTTTTTATTCTATTCTAAGCTTCCATAGATATCTGTATTTTTGCCTTAAAGGAAATTTTAGCAATTCCACCATTTATATGTGTTTTATTGATGCCTCTAATGCCTTTGATTGCGTTAATCATGAAAAACTTTTTTTAAAGTTACAAAACAGAGGAGTTCCTAAATCTTTACTGAGAATTCTGGCCTTTTGGTATGCTCATCAATTAATGTAGCCTATGTGAAATTGGACAACTCTGTGTCGGCCCCATTCAGTTTATGCAATAGAGTTAGACAGGGAAGTATTTGTCTCCCTTTCTTTTTAATGTCTATATGGATGATTTAGGAAAAGCTGTTGAGTAGATGTGGAACAGGTTGTATGGTTGGTGACACGATCATTAACCAGACTGTACGCAAATGATTTGGTTATTCTTTGTCCTTACAGTGCTGGCCTTCAGCAGTTACTGAGGGCTTGCTCTTAATATTGCTCGGACTTTGTCATCAAGTATAATGCAAAGAAGAGTAATAGTAAGATTGTTAGGAGTAGAGAGGACAGGAAACTGAAACTTCTCTCTGTCTGGTACTGTCCTAGAGTCTGTGATGAGGCTAAATATTTGGAACGCTATCTAACTGATGACCTGTGTGATAATAGGGGCATTTACCGACAGTGTCGTATGATGTATGCACAGGCAAATGTTGATTCGCAAATTTGATATGTGAGCAGTATCTGTGTCACGGTGTGGATTTTGTGTCTTGTTCCTTGTTCTTGTCTGTCATGTGATTCCCTATTTGTCATGTGTTCCTACCATTTGTCTCCCCAGGTGTTTCTTATTAACCCTCGGGGCTTCTTTGGTCAAAAATGACCGAAAACTTTTACGTTTTGAAATGTTTCATTTTTTTGCTTGATCAGATGGGGCTGAAACTTGGTGACTTTTGTTGTATTACCTATATGAACAAACAAAAAAATCAAGGAGATGATTCTGATTTGTTAAAGGGTCGTAAAAAAAAAGTCACACTTAGCTTCCTCCGGTCAAAAATGACCGACATAGGAAATGAATGGGAAACACGAAAAAACAGGAAAAACTCAGAGAAACTTTTGGTGGTACAAGCTACAGATCAGCAACTGTGCCAAAAAAAGTGTACAGCAATGAAGGGGTGACACTCTAAAACATCAAGAGTGCAAATAAGACCCCCCCCCACACACACACACACACACACACACACACACACACACATACACAGATAAACTGGCAAAACTGTAACAGCAAATTTGCAAAATAAAATCAACAAATGAAAAAGAAAATCTTGCTCAAATGCGCGCACACACACACGCATGCACACACACACAAACATGCACGCACGCACACACACACACACACATAGAGAGAGAGAGATTCACTGGTAAGACCGTAACAGCAAATTTGTAGAATTTGCAAAATAAAATCAACAAATGAAAAAAAAAATCTAGCTCAAATGCACACACGCACGCACGCACGCACACACCAACACACACACAGAGAGAGAGAGAGAGAGAGATTCACTGGTAAGACAGCAACAGCCAATTTTGAGAATATGCAAAATAAAAAAAATATAAAAAAAGTATTTGAACGGTTATCCTGGGAAAAAGTAAAGTTCAATTTTAAGGCTTCGTCCATTTTTGACCGGGAGGAAGCTAAGTGTAACCCATTTACGAAGAAGCCCAGAGGGTTAACCGTGCTGTTAACCGTTAACCTTGTTATCTTGTTTAGCTTGTTTAGTGTATTTAAACCCCTGTGATTCAGTTGTTGGCTGTTGGTTGTTGTTTTATGTTATGCTGTTCCTAGTTCTGTGCACCTTGTTCTGAGTCTACCCTAAATTATTTATTTGTTTGTTTGTTGGATTATTAAAGTACTTGCGATTGGATTCAATCTCTGCTTCGTCCTTGCCGCACCATAACAATCTGTAAAGACTTTATCGAGCACGTCGTACCCCTATGTATAGCAACTGCGCATTTGTGGAGATGCAATCTCATGTACAGATGTATGTGTAGATTAACAGACTCTGAAAACAGTATCATTTCAGCACTGATTCAGCACTGATAGGTTTTTTCTAGAATGTGAAATCATTGGCGTTTTAGCCTTTATGTGAATACAGTGGTGGCCTTAAGCATCTAGGAGCCCGTTTCAGATAACTAATATAGGGGGCCTACCCACATAAAACATAAAAGAGCAGAAAAAGCAAGGATTCCTGTTGATTTGCATCAGTGGTATATTATTTTATTACGTGCACTTTCAGAACTAGTTGTGACTTATATTCTATCTCTCATTCCCGTGACAAGGAGTCCTGAGACGGCCTGAACAATAGTGCGCTCAAGGCTGTGGTGATGCATTCCATATTTCATAACTTCAGTGTTGACCTTTTGACTGGAGTGCAGCGGCGAATAATCATGTGTTGTCATTTCTACTTGCTTGGTGGGGGAGACTCATAAATGCTTTTAACCCCAGTGATGGGTAGGTTTAGGGATGGGGTTGAGGTAGGCCTTATATTTATATATACAGTGATGTAACGTTAAGTCAACAGCGTCCATAAACACGCTGAAAAGCGATTATGCGTGTTGATAGCACACCAAAAATGGAAATACGAATTGGCATGCCATACACACGCAATTTCATGAGATCAGTCTGCACAGAGGGTGATTTGGTGTTGTGTGGTGAGAGCACTGAATAGTTGCAGTCCCAGACAGCAAACTGACATTGAATTAACGTGAAGCGGCGTCTCTCATGACATCAAAACAACGACGTTACTCTGGCATTGTTTTGCTCATTCGAATTAACGTTGAACCAACGTCAGACGCGGCATTCTTCAAAGCTAAATGAAAATCGAAAATTGGTTTGCTTTCATAACATTGAAACAACGTTGATTTCAAGTTGATTTTCCGCTAGTTTTGAAAGAATGACGCGTCTGACGTTTGGTTTCAACGTTAATTCGATGAGCAAAACAATGTCAGATCAACGTTGTTTCGATGTCATGTTTCCACGTTGATTCAATGTCAGTTTGCTATCTGGGGTGTTTGCTGGGCAGGCGAGTCAAACCCCCAATTCTGAAGTGTTTAATCGTGGGTATGTGCTATGGTTGATGTATTCATTCTAATGTGTTTTATCATGCCTTTTTGTATTCTTCTTTCCTGTATTTAACATATGATCTGAAACGTTTTCTCGTTGTCTGTTATCTGACTCAGCCACTGCGTAGGGGAGAGCGGGGCACAACCTAACGCTTTTTGGTTTTGGCTCAATTAATTAAAAAATAATTAGGTTAGATTAATACTTTTTTCTAGGACCTACCATTTTCGTACAGTTGCACTGAAAGTGACAGAAGTACAAATGTTACAACTTACCCCATATACGGGGTTAATTGTAACAGATTGAGGGGTTAGTTGTAACACTTGTGTGTAACACACATAATTCAGTACTATTTTATTTGTACAGTTTGATATTGTTTGTGCATCTGAGACAGATATCCATACATCCATCCCTCATCCAATCATCCTTCTATTATGGATCAATATCATGGATAGAGACATAGAAAAGGCCTGCATAGTTTTGCAATAAATAATAATAAATAAAATTATAAATATTGTAATTGCAATTAAATTAGATTTGTGTGTGGCAGCTGCATGTATAAATATTATTATTAATAATAATAATAATAATAACATTAATAATAATACAAATGAGCTTAAAATAAAAAAATTAAAGGGTTTATTGCATTAAAAACAGGCCATATTTTTAATAAATAAACAAGTTATCATTCATAGTACACTAAATTTTAAACATTTTAAATTCCAACATTGTTTGTGAAAGTCTAACAAAGTTTAATGTATAAATAAATACTCAAACCTGAAAAGTTGTGTGGCTCCGTTTTCATTTGATTATCATTGTACACTCTGTTACAACCAACCCCGCTGTATATTACATAATTTAACCCTAGCTAACAGTCGCTAGGAATTGCTGACATGAATCAAAACGGTGCTATGTTTGAGCCAACAAGACAGTGATTAAGGCAATATAAAGTTAGATTTGGAAACGTATACACCCAATTCAGAAACCGAAAAAAAACCTATCATGAAAATGGTGTCAAAACACTCTTTGTTCAGTATCTTCACGAAATATAATCAAAACTTTCCGCGAATTCGCGGGAAGACCGTCCTCTGGCAGCAAGAGAAAAAGACAACCTGCTTGATCCTGACGAACTATGTAAACGGACCGTGTTACATTTAACCCCGCGTTAGGTTGTGCCCCGCGGTCCCCTATCTGTGTGCTTTGCACTTGATGTACAAGTGGGTCCCCGGCCCATTTTCCGGGGTGGCGTAGTCTATCTTTGTGCCATAATTGGTAGTGTGTTGCACTACAGAGAGCGAAGTGCCACATTTTATACGTATGCATTTATTGAATAGTATTGTCTTTATTGTCTTCTTCATGGAAGGAGAGCCCCTTAACCCACTGAGGTCTGTCCAGACAACCTCACCGCTGGAGGTGACAGGATTGGTCAAGAAGGGACAGATGAAACGAAAGTGCCAGGGAAACGAAAGTTTCTCCATGAAGGAATGACACGCCAACTAAACTAGTCAAAAGGTCCAGATTGGCTTTATGAACATTGCTCACATCACAGGATCACCGGAAGAAAGCCTGAACGCCTCACCCACCTGCTGGACCTACCCTATCTCACGACCAATAGAGAGCCTAAGTCCCGCCCCTCCGCTTCCGGTTCATGGGACCTTATCTCGGAAAAATAATGCATGGTAGTCAATGGCGAGAGATAACTTATCTTTTTATTCCGTCTGAACTGTGTCCTGGATTACACATATGATGTTTGTCAATTTAAAAGATAATTATGAAAGCCAAGAAAGTCGCAGTTCGTCATAAAACAGAAGAGTAACTTTTAGTTTTATGTGAAAAACCCTCAATGAACTACATCTCCCGGGAGGCGAAACAACGAGCAAGATCAGCTGCTGTGTGTGTGTGCAGTCTGGAACAACACACTCATGACTGTAACGTTACGATTATAACGTAAGACTATAGAAACAATGACATAGCCTCAGTAAAGTTCGCTTCATTCATTGAGAGAAAATGTGCGCCTTTGGGGTTTGTAGTCTTTGTAATTACGTATTTTCACAGTCTTATATCTCAACAGTTTTACATCAAACTGCGACTTTCTTGACTTTAAAATGTATCTTTTAAATTGACAAACATCATATGTGTAATTCTGGGATCAATTTAAACGAAATCAAAATATTTGTTATCTCTCGCCATTGACTACCATACAATATTTTTCCGAAATAAGGTCCCATGGTGGTCGACCGGAAGGGGAGGGACTTAGGCTCTCTATTCGTACGAATTCATACGAGTGATTAAAAAGTGGCTAATTCGTACTAATTCGTATCAACCTCACTCGTACAAATTCGTACGATTTGTCTAAACCCATGTGACGGTTAAGTTTAGGGGCGGGGTTAGGGGTAGGTCATTCGTACGAATTCATACGAATTGGCCAATTCGTAAAATATGTACGATTTAGCAAAATCGTACTAATTTGTATGAGTGAGGTCGTATGAATTGCTACGAATTAGCCACCTCGTAAAATTCGTTCAACTGAACATTGTATACATTGGCAGATTGCTGAAAGTTCCAGATTGATCTCATGAAAATGGCGTATGAATGACACGCCAATTCATATTTCCATTTTTGGCATGCTATCAACACGCATAATCGCTTTTCAGCGTGTTTATGAACGCCATTGACTTAACATTAAATTACTGTGTATATAAATATATGACTTACCCCAACCCCGTCCCTAAACTTAACTGTCACTGGGGTTAAAGCCATTTATGAGTCTCCCCCACCATCCTAGGAAAAAAATATCGCTCCCCAGATGTAGATTTACATTTTGCTTAGTTTCGCTCGGACATTTAACGGCGTGTACATACACACGGAATAGCTTGGACATTTAACGGAGTAGACATCCACGCTTACACGCGGATAGCTCAAAATGCGTATAGATAACACACCGCTTGACTTGAAAGTGGCGTGTATGTTTACGCAAAAGTCCTGATGCCATGTTGAAAGTTCATAAATCTTTCAGATTTGCTGGTGGTGATTGGTTAATGAATGCATTCATAAACCAATGAATGCACAAATACGTCATGAATGCATGGCATATTTGTTGTCGATTGCAGGTGCTGAAACGCATGTGATCGTTGTCATGCTGTGAATTCGGCGAATCGTAAAACAGCTGTGACATCATCAGAGCTTGTGCAGCCCGGTGCAGCCGCTCTTGAGAAGCTGCGCTGGCTGAGTCCTCCGGCTACTCTCGTATCGCTCTTGCGGTACTTTGATGGCATACATCACGTGGAGTCAGCGTTGCATCAAGTAGGACAAAATTTCTAACCGGCATGCACTGTTTCAAGTCAGCCGCCGATCGGTCTGCGCAGAGCTGCATGAAGTCGAACAAGCCTAGTAATGAAGCCAAATGGTGTATACATGGGGATGGGGATGTATACATGGGGAGGCCATGATGGACAAAGGCAAAGGGGCACCTCGGTTTAACGTCTCACCGGAAGGACGGTGCTCTTTTGTCCCCATTACTATCCACAAGTTTCCCCATGAGGCCTTGCGTCAAAAGTGGGCGCGTCTTCCGGTTCGTAGTAAACAAAGCGCAGCTTGACATACTGAACACTCGTTCATTCAACAGTTGACAGTCATTCAAGTTATAGAGATCCAAACTAGCTAACGGTGTGGGAACACAACCTCAACGAAATTAAAAAGGGTGAAATAACCGTACCTTTACCCTCCGCAGTAGTTGGTTGGGAGTATTATAATAACATTATTAATAATCAATACTCATCAAGGCATGGTGACAGACAGTTGTGTGATCTGACAAACAATTAAAATAAAAAATACACACTTAGTCATTGTGCTTTAGCCTGGATGCCAGCCCGAACTCCGCCCACAACATTTTTTGAACGGGAAGTTCGGTCTGGACTTCGATCCATTGAGGAGTAACCTCCATTGAGGCAAACAATGTTCATGCCAATCAAATTGCCAGGGCGGGCTTTATACAATGTTGGACATGTGATCTGCAAGTAATCATCACGTCTGTTGTAAAATAAATCGACAGCGCATTCATTTTAATAGACAAACAGAGAACTGCAATCAAGGCATTTGTCGATCGGAAAGATATTTTGCCGTCCTTCCCACATGATTCGGGAAAAGTGTAACTTATCAGCTGGCTCCGATGGTCACTAAGAAGATGGGACGTAATGAAAAGCCTGTGGTCGTTGTGGTTTCTGCTTTGGTCGCACTCATTGAGAAGTAAGTAAAAGAAGCAACACTCGTTATTTAACTTCTAAAATAAGTAAGTTCTGTAGTTGAAAACTGTATGCAAAGGA
Source organism: Hybognathus amarus (assembly GCA_030378365.1). Taxonomy (NCBI): domain Eukaryota; kingdom Metazoa; phylum Chordata; class Actinopteri; order Cypriniformes; family Leuciscidae; genus Hybognathus; species Hybognathus amarus. Next base: position 53,466 of record JAQIUQ010006096.1, on the reverse strand, counting down.
GTTGACTTACTGCGTTGCTCTGATTGGTTGTAGGTCTACCGACTATCCAATTGAGTGCAGAGTTGTTGTTTTTTCCTGGTTCGGTTAAGACACGCCTCATAATCTACTTAATGGAGCGGTCTCAGACTCATATTCTCATTAGAATATGAGTATGACGAAGTCAGGCTAATTGTGCTTTGGAGTTTATTCAAAATTATAAATGAATGTGCCACTTGAATATATTATCTGTAGGGTTGGGTATCGTTTGAATTTGAATGATTCCGATTCCGATTCCTTGTTTTCGATTCCGGTTCCTAACGATTCTCGAATCCGATTCTTTAAGGAGGCAGGGTCAAAAAACTTTAGTTAACCTTGCTAACCAATGGTCTTTCTGAAGGAAATACTCCTTTCTGAAGGAAATACTCCTTCAGTCAAAAATACTCCTTTTGTCACAAATTTAGCATTTTGCCGAGATTTCGTTATTTTTAGAAAAGTGAAGCCACACTTTGGACCGCCGACGTAAGCTACTCATGTTCGACTCGCACGTTATGTCAACACTTCCGGTAGACGCTTCTTCGTTGGTGTTGTTCAGCGGTTTCTTCTTCCGGTCGGCGCACTGTGAATATCGAAACTAGGAATCAAAATTTTAACTTTTGAACGATTTCGGGAAAAATGAAAAGTTAGTCCCGGTTCCAATCGATACTCGATTCTCGATACCCAACCCTAATTATCTGGCACATTTTGTATTCTGTCAACTCATGCTTTGATCCTGATTTTAGGTGTAACATCAGTAGAGAAACATCCAATCACATGCTGATAGAGTTTATAGAATACACTAATGAACACAGTAAGCTAAACTAATGTACACAGGAAGATTCGTCGTCTTTTGGGAGGTGATGGAAACTTCAGTCGTTGGCAGGATCACTCTGATTTCGTTTTCTGCTTATGTTCAAAACAATCACGTTTAAGCCACTGAATTAGTTTAGTCCGGTTATACGTACAACCGCGAACAGCACATGTTGTCCCTGAGCTCTGTAACGACATCTCTCATAAAGATTTGCGTCTTTAAATAGTAAAATAATTCTCTGAAAAACAGCTAGCCTCTTCGCTAACTAACACACAAAATACCATTGGAATGCTACTTCCGCCGTTCCGGAAGTTTCACCCACTTTATTTTTTACAGGAGCGCCCCCGGAAACTTGTGGACACTGGGGCGTCAGGACCCACACAGACCACAGGGTGAGCGCCCCCTGCTGGACTCACTAACACCTCGACTCCCATCCAGGTTCTGACCATACTCAGCCCTGCTTATCTTCAGCGGGCAACCAGTCTTGGGCTACTGGGTGATATGGCTTCTAATGAAGGAATGATGAAGAAATATGGATCTGGATGAAGCTCTTAAGAAATTATTAACAGAACAAAACAAATGAGGATAATCCACAGAAGAAGAACCGCAACAGCTTTACACACACAGAGTAAAGAACACACTTCAGGAATGAAATGTATTTGGTCCAACAACACTTGTTCAGATTGATCCAAAACTACTGCATCATTTAGTCTGTCTTTAATTTTGGTCCTTATCACATTAGTTAGTTACATTGATGATTGTTTAATAATTTATTATTGTACTGAGTTAAAGCTATATAATGTAACGTAAAAAAGGGCCGGGAGCTTCAAGAGCTTGTGTGTGTCTTTGTGTATATTAGCGTTGGAAAAGTTCCAAAACTTTTAGCATTTTTTGTTGAAACTGGAACATGCAGAATGCCACAGGACGTTTCTGAATGGTCATTTGATTAATTTATGTTGCTGATGTGGAGATCTTTGGTCATTGATTAGAATATGTCATGATATTCATGATAGTCATGATAATCTATTAATTAAAAGCAAGAATTGTTTTTATGTTGTGAGTGACATTGAAATTCCAACAAGTAAAAAATTCTTGATATCAACAACTGAATTTAAATGGCGGCCTATGGTGACATTCAACTAGTGACAGTATTACAGATATCAGTAATTATAGTTTTTACTGGTGGACATGTAATTGTTGATATCAATAATTAGCATACTAGTGGAAATGTAATTCCTGATCCTGATATCAAACAAAAGTTACATTATATGTCATTCCCGATTTCAAGAATTATCATTTCAACAAGTGAAAACTGAATTGTTGATATCAATAATTCATATCCTGGAAATGAATAAAAGTCAAAACGGCTTGCCATACCTGCTCCTGCCGCTGCAACTCGACTCTGCCTCCTTCCAACTTTGTGGAATCACTTTACTTCATCCTCACTTCATCCTTTCCTGGTGAACTAGGCTCACATTTGTGATGTCATCATATAAGGACTTAATATTACATGCAATATCCAGCTTTGAACAGAAGAGGTCACTTAACAACAACATGTAGAAGAAATGCAGATTGTGTATAGAAAAGCACAAGACAATTTCCAAAACACATGAAACCAAGTATATATAAACTATTTAACAAGACATGAGGTTTTTGAGCTTAATTTATTTTGACATTCAAAAACTTGACAAAGATATACAAAAGGTTTTAACACATGCACATCCATAACAGGGATGTTTTCCTCAGCAAAACCAGAAAATTAAGATACTTTCCTCTCACAGTCATTGCTTCACGGGGACTTTGGTTTGGAACAACATAAGAGTGAAGAAAATAATGACAGATTTACATTTTTGAGTGAACTTTTTTAATGGATCACAGTGACATTCCTTCCACATACATCAGAGACAGAACACATATGACCTAACTGAGGTATAATGAAATCCAAATCCATAAAGATAAAAATTAAAATAAGTGTGAAAAAATCTCCAGCAAAGTACAAATATATTTATTTTTGGAAGAAGAATTACATCACTCCCAATGTTAGATAAAGTTTTAGTTTATATATATATATATATATATATATATATATATATATATATATATATATCATATAGAGAGAGAGAGAGAGAGAGAGAGAGAGAGAGAGAGAGAGAGAAATAATAGAAAACCACACACATATCTGTCACCAGTTCTCTTTTTAGATAAAAGTGCCTTCACCTATGCAAGTGCTGTTTTATCATTTAAATTCATATAAACATAAGTAGAAATACAGCAGCACAGTGACTCAGTGGGTAGAACTCCAGGTATTCCAAAAAATATTCTTAATATGTAAAAAATAAATAAAATAATAATAATAATAATAATAATAATAAATACAGAAATAACGTTTTCATAACATTTTCAAAATGATTGAATGGAATTTCCCTTTAACGTTCACATTAACGTTCCTACATAACCTAACTGGAATGTTAGCAAAACATTCTAAGAACATATTTTTGTTTGCTGGGAAGCACTTCAGTGAAGCAAAAATATAAGTCTGATAATATATTATCCCATCAGGCAACATAAACGTTGTGCAGCTGATGGAAAAATATTTGGCATGTTTAAGTTGACAGCTGCTAAGGGTTTGGACGAATTTCATTATAGTTTTTGATAACTTGAGAGAAGCGAATGATTTTGATCTCGTCTGGTTTAGATTTTGTGTCATCCCACAGATACTCAGGTGAAAGCAGTTTACTGGGTTTGTTATAAAGTAAGTACTTGTTCAAATGAGACTCCTCCTGCCATACTGCCTCAATGGATTTAGATGCATCAATGTCCAGCTGCTCCCGGCAGGTTTTAACAAGCCGATATACGTTTTTCACTAAGCCACCGATCACAGCCCCGCCATAATAATAATCACCCTCATTATAAGGAATGTAAGCTTGAGACTCTGGTCGGCGTTCATATGTGAATTGGTTACGAGGTTTACCATAAAACCATGCATGTATGACGCCTACCAGAGGACTCAAAGTCTCCACTCCCCAGCGACCATAAAACTTTGAATCCACATCAAGGCTGAAAATATAGTCGGCTTCATTGAAAAGTCGACTCTCAATCAGTTTCTCCAGTCTTGCCATCCTGCTCAAACTGATTTCCTGCCATCTGTTAGAACTAGGGACCGTCAACACCGTCAAATGATGTTCTTCACTCAGTTTCACTGCAGGAACCTGTTCTGGATGATCAGTGAACACATAATAATGCACACGAAATCCAACAAAGTAATTCTGCTCAGCAGACTCCAGGAAATCTTTAAGAAACCGTGTATACCTGAAAAAAAGAGAGGGAGAGAAACATAAAAAAGACTACAATTAACTTGTCAGGCGTTGTGCAGGATGTAGAAGACAAGGACAAAAAGAGCTCAATGCTTTATTAACAAGCTTAACTTTACAAAGATTAAAGGGAAACACTCCAGGACTTTAAATATCTACACAACTATACATTGATGACGACCAACAAAGACTAACTGAACTGAAGGAGACTAAATACAGATACAAATGAACAATAACAAGGTGAGGACAGGTGACACAGATGATTGTGACGAGAAACAGGTGGCTAATGAGGAAGTGAGTTCAGGTCAGGAGACTGACGGGATCTCCACCTGGGAAGTGTAGTGTTGACAAAGACAGACTGGTGCAGACGATGACTGTAACATAACTCCCCCCTCCCACTAGACACGAACCATGCCGTACAAGACAGAACACGGGAGGGTGGGCATCCTGGAGTCCATGACGGGAAGGCGGACAGGGTGCAGCTGGACGGACTGCAGGATGGTCCAGGCGGCCATGGCGGAGCAGGACGGGCAGGCGGCCAGAAGGGGGCAGGACGTACAGGCGGTTAGGGCATAGCAGTCGGACCCTAGGGTGTCCAGGGCGGAAGCTGTCGAGACCCTCGGGTGTCCAGGGCATAGCAGACGGACCCTCGGGTGTCCAGGGCGGAGCTGATCAGACCCTCGGGTGTCCAGGGCATAGCAGACGGACCCTAGGGTATCCAGGGCGGAGCTGTCGGACCCTCTGGTGTCCAGGGCGGAGCTGTCGGACCCTCGGGTGTCCAGGGCGGAGCTGTCGGACCCTCGGGTGTCCAGGGCGGAGCTGTCGGACCCTCGGGTGTCCAGGGCGGAGCTGTCGGACCCTCGGGTGTCCAGGGCGGAGCTTTCGGACCCTCGGATGTCCAGGGCGGAGCTGTCGGAACCTCGGGTGTCCAGGGCGGAGCTGTCGGAACCTCGGGTGTCCAGGGCGGAGCTGTCGGACCCTCGGGTGTCCAGGGCGGAGCTGTCGGACCCTCGGGTGTCCAGGGCGGAGCTTTCGGACTCTCGGGTGTCCAGGGCGGAGCTGTCGGAACCTCGGGTGTCCAGGGCGGAGCTGTCGGACCCTCGGGTGTCCAGGGCGGAGCTGTCGGACCCTCGGGTGTCCAGGGGCGGAGCTGTCGGACCCTCGGTGTCCAGGGCGGAGCTGTCGGACCCTCGGGTGTCCAGGGCGGAGCTGTCGGACCCTCGGGTGTCCAGGGCGGAGCTGTCGGACCCTCGGGTGTCCAGGGGCGGAGCTGTCGGACCCTCAGGTGTCCAGGGTGGGGCAGGCTATGGGCGTGGCCACGGCGGAGCAGTGGGACCCTCGGGCATCCACACGGTGAGGACCCTTCGGGTGGCCACAGTGGTGAGGACCCTTTGGGCTGCCTTGGACCTTTGGACACACCAAAAAAAATTGGGGTGAGTGACCGAATTACGGGACAGGCTCTGGGACTTGAACAGGCTGGGCAGACAGGACGTAGACTGGGACTGGCTGGACGGTCTCTGGGCTGGACGGGACCAGCGGTGAGAAGGTCTCTGGGCTGGATGCATGGGCCAGAGCTGATGTGTGTGTAGCCCACACACACAGAATCACTGCAGACATCACAATCAACCCTGCGTCCTCTTGAGTGGACTCAAGTACAGTGTGCTGAGTCTCTGGCGGGCAGGCGATGGGCTTAGACTCTGGCGGCAGACGTGCACCAGCGTTGAAGGCTCAGTTAGGCTGGACGGAACCAGCGGTTAAGGCTGGGCTGGACGGAACCAGCGGTGGAGAGGGCTTTGAGCTGGATGGAACCAACGGTGAAGAGGGCTTTGAGCTGGATGGAACCAACGGTGAAGAGGGCTTTGAGCTGGAAGGAACCAACAGTGAAGGCTAGGCTGGGCTGGACGGAACCAGCAGTGGAGAGGGCTTTGAGCTGGATGGAACCAACGGTGAAGAGGGCTTTGAGCTGGAAGGAACCAACGGTGAAGAGGGCTTTGAGCTGGACGGAACCAACGGTGAAGGCTCGGCTGGGCTGGACGGAACCAGCGGTGGAGAGGGCTTTGAGCTGGATGGAACCAATGGTGAAGAGGGCTTTGAGCTGGATGGAACCAACGGTGAAGAGGGCTTTGAGCTGGAAGGAACCAACGGTGAAGACTCGGCTGGGCTGGACGGAAACCAGCGGTGAAAAGGGCTTTGAGCTGGACGGAACCAGCAGTGAAGAGGGCCTTGAACTGGACGGAACCAGTGGTGAAGATGGCTTTGAACTGGAAGGAACCAGTGGTGAAGGCTTGGCTATGTGACCTGTCTCAGAAAGAGTGGCTTCCTCTTCATTAGTGTTGCCGAGTCCAACGGTGAATGGCGACCCATTATGCAACAACACCCACTCAACAAAAGCCTCAAAGTTCTCTCGAGGTCCCACACCAGGCAGACGTGCCTTTGTCTCTGCATTGAGGCCAGCATAGAAGAAAACTCTCAATGACAGTTCAGCAAAGGATACTTTCTTGTGGCTCAGTCAGGCGTTGTGCAGGATGTAGAAGACGAGGACAAAATGAGCTGTTGCAGATGCTTTATTAACAAGCTTAACTTTACAGAAATGAAAGGAGAAACACTCCAGGACTTCAAATATCACACAACTAGTGATGTGTCATTTAAACCGAGGCATCCTGTCGAGAAAAAATGGGTGTGCCAGATGAAGATAGAGAGTTAGAGGAATCTCATTGGCATTAGGGCTGTATATTATTACATTACATCAGGTTAGAATATGTATATTGTTATTAATAATTATAGTAGCTATATTATAGTCTTGTCATATTAATTAGATAACATTATTTGGATTGCTTTGGATTTTTTGATCTGGACTGGACAGATTTTTGTTTTGGATTGCCCTTTTGGATTTGTTAGCTTTTTACGACTCTTCGCTTTTCCTGGTGAGGGAGCCAGCAAGAAAGAGGAGATCCAACGTCTGGGCTCAACAGAAGCATCAGGATCTTCATTTATACCAGCAGGCACTGGCATTTTTATGCCCCCCTGCATCCTCTGTTCCCTGTGAAAGGATCTTTTCCAAAAGGAGTTTTTTTCCCCCAAAAAGAGGAATCGTCTAAACCCATCACACTTTAAACATCTTTTGTTTCTCAATAAAAATCTATTGAAATCCTTCCTTCTCCTACCCCAATCTGCAGTGTTGCAGTTTGCTCCTCTATATCCCCAGTCCCATAAACACAACACTGCACTTAAACTAGCAACTGTTCATGGCACAAAACACAACAGAACTATTCTTAACTTTCCCATCGAGGACTAGCCTGGCTAACGCCAGACCACCTATCATTGAGAATGAAACATGGTCTGGAAACTACATGTTCAATTTCTCGTATTTGAGGCGTGGTTTACGAATGCCCAGAGCCGTATTATTGGGTGCCACGAATGTCTATCAAATGCACCTGTACTTCTATCAAATGTGACTGTGCTCCCTCCCCATCTGTGGTTGGTTCCCTATTTCAGGGGAAATATTGGTTCATGGTATCCAGACTGCATAGCAGCATGAATAAAATTGCGCTGTGGCAAGGCACAGTGGGGAACCCCAGGCTAACCGAGGACTATCCAGTTGCAGTTTACTTTATTACACTTCCTCCCCCATCTGCACTGCACTCAACACAGTGTCTGTCACTATCCAAACAGAATAATTAATTAACTGTGTGTGTGACAGTTGTCTCCGCATTAGTAAATTCAAACAGAGAAAGATAAATATTTAATTTCATATCAGGCAATGGACAAATGTCTGCTCAGGCCTTTTTATTAGTTCAAATTAAAGGTTATAGACATTAAAATGATAAGAAAATGAAAAAATAAAATAAAACAGAACAGTCGGGGGGGGGGGGGGTTTCTGTTTTATTTTATTTTTTCATTTTCTTATCATTTTAATGATAAGAAATAAGATTTCCGGGGTTCTGTGAAGTTACAAACTTCACAGAACCCCGGGATCCACTTCCTCCTCACTTGTACTCTTCTGATTTTTGTAATTCCATATTATCATTTTTCTCTTTAAAAATGTAACACATCCACCAGCAACTTGTCTCACTTCTAGTCTAAACTCACCAGTCTCTGTTTCATTTGCTCCCACCAATTTATTTACAGACATTTTGCCTTACCCTCAATAAATGAAATTTTGGAACTCATTAAAAAATCCAATTCTTCAACCTGCAGATTAGACCCCCTTCCTACTGTTCTTGTGAAGGCTGTTACTCATTTTCTGTCCCTCTCATTACAAACATTATTCATTCTTCTCTTGCCACTGGAATTGTTCCTTCTTCTCTTAAAACAGCTGCTGTAACTAAGAAACCTGGTTCAGATCCCAATAACTTTAATAATTTCCATCCTATTTCAAATCTCCCATTCATCACCAAAATTCTTGAAAAAATAGTTGCTGCTCAACTTCATACCCATCTTTCCGAGAATAATCTATATGAACAATTCCAGTCTGGTTTCCGTTCTCTTCATAGTACAGAAACGACACTCCTTAAAATCACTAATGACCTTCTTCTGGCTGCTGATTCTGGTTTACTATCTATTCTCCTTCGGCTTGATTTGAGCGCGGCATTCCGAGACAATTTCACACACTATCTTTTTAGACAGACTTTCTTCTATTGGTACTAACACACCTCTTAACTGGTTTTATTCCTATCTCTCTGGCCGCACTCAGTTTATTCAGTTAAAATCATTCACCTCTCATTCAGTTTCTGTCACCACAGGAGTACCCCAGGGCTCTGTCCCTGGGACCCCTTCTTTTTATTATTTATCTTCTTCCTCTTAGTCATATCTTCCGCAAATATCAGATTCAGTTCCATTGCTACACAGATGACACCCAGCTCTATCTTTCAACCAAACCAAACTCAATACTTCCACCATCTTCCCTTACTAACTGTCTCCTTGAAATAAAATCCTGGTTCACTTCAAACTTCCTCAAATTAAATAGCAATAAAACAGAATTGCTTCTTATGGTACAAGATCAACATTAAACAAACTCCATAACTTCTCAATTCCCATTGATAGCTCCTACATATCCCCCTCCCTTCAGGTTAAGAGTCTGGGTGTCATCTTAGATAGCACCCTCTCTTTTACGTCTCATGTTAATAATGTTACCCGGTCTGCCTACTATCATCTTCAAAATATCAACTGTCTGCACCCTTCTTTCCTTACGCCTCATTCCACTGCCATTCATGTTTATAGTTTAGTCACTTCTCGTTTAGATTACTGCCATTCCCTTTTGTTTGGCCTCCTGCATAAAACCCTCCGTATACTCAAAATGGTCCAAAATTCAGCTGCTCGTATTATCACCCGCACCCCTCTATTCATCACATCACTCCTATCTTACAACAGCTCCATTGGCTGCCTATCATTTATCGTATCAACTATAAAATACTTCTCCTAACTTTCAAAGTCATTCATGATCTTGCCCCTTCATATCTTTCTGATCTTCTCCATATATCCACATCCGCTCGCACTCTTAGGCTACGTTCACACTGCAGGCTGAAACAACCTAATTCCGATTTTTTTGCCCCTATGCGACCTGTATCTGATCTTTTCATGACAGTCTGAACGACACAGATTCGATCTTTTCAATTGCGAACCCAGGCCACTTGGGCATGTGGTCAAAATCCGATATGTATCCGATGTTTTGAAATGCGACTTCAATCTGAACGGCCAGGTCACATATATCCGACCCGAACGTCATTGCACGCACCTGTAGCTACCCAATACAGTCCAACTCCAACGCGTTTCTGCACCGCAGACGTGTCTCTTCCCGTGACAGAGTTGATCGAAGGCGCTCACAAACATAATCGAAAGTGGATCTGGTCATTTGGAAGTTACTGATGAATTCTGTATCAGTTAAGCCACTCACATCAGCATCCCACCACGTGACTCCACTGTTTAATTTTCTTCTTAAAACGAGAAGATTGTAAGTGTGATGGCTCTGTTGTGAAAATAACTTTAATATTGCTTAACGAGCTCCACTGTCGACATTCATTTAGCTACTTACGCAAACAACAAGTGACGTCGTTGACCGTTGAGTACTCTTCTGCGCATGCGGGTAATTCACGTTCACGTTCACACAGGAGATTTTTTCAAAAATCAGAATTGAGCATTAAGCCCTGCAGTGTGAACGTAGCCTTAGATCCACTTCTTCCATTAATTTCACTAATGGAGTTCAGGTGAGAAGACTGGCGGGATCCTGGGAAGTGTAGTGATGACAAAGACAGACTGGTGCAGACAATGACTGTGACAGAACTCAAATATACTGTACATTCACCCTGAGTTACCTTAGCTTTTGGATCTAGAAAGTTAAGATTATCCATTCTTTTTCTTTTTTTTTCTTTTTTAATACAATTATTTTTAAAAAAAGGTTTCTGAATTGGCTTATGCACCATTCCTTAGGTCAAGGTATGCTTAGGCTGCTGAAGTTTTTGGAATAACAAAAAAACTTTGAGTTTTGAAACTTACAGGATATTTTTTTCTTTTTATAATATAACAAACTCTTAGCTGTCAAAGGATCAAGGAATTTTTGAATTCTCATGCTATGACCCCTTTAATGTAACCATCAGCATTGCTGAAAGGGCATTCTGCTTTATTTTAATATTATTTAAATTTAAAGTCAATGAAGATCAGAGATAGGAGAGATATACTCACTTTCCAACAGCGAAGACTGTAGTTGCTATGGTTATGTTTTGTTGTTTGTAGATTGAATCAATCAATATGGGATCAAAAGTTCCTTCCTGTACAATTGGGGCCAACCATGGTGCCAAGGGAACAATTCTGCCATCTGGGCTGTTTTAAATTAGGATATTCACATAAATATGCATCAAATCCAAACGCATAGTAGTATCCACAAGTTCCCATGAGGCCTTGCATTCGAAAGTGGGTGCGTCTTCGATTCTAAGTAAACAAGCGAGACCTGACACTCATTTCATTCATTATCGATTAATCGTTAATATTTATACTTAAATTTATAATTTAATTAGTTTAACTTTTTATCAATTAAAAATGCAATGAAAATACAAAAATACAGCATGTTTTTCAACGATGAGTTCTTTATTACGAGACGTTGGGTTTCTTTAAACAGCGTTCTTAACAAGACCTTGTGTTCCTAAAATAATAATAAAAAACAATCATCTTAAATAAAACCTAAAATCGTGATACTCAGATTCCACAAACCTGTGTCGCGGTCTGGTAAAGGTAGAAACATCGACACACCCCTTCCAACTCCCAGAGATATCCTCTCTCTTCAGATCCAATATAGCTACCACATCTTTACTGTTTGTATTATTTGAAGTTAACATAATAAAATTCGTCATCATCCTCCATTAATAAATTAGTTCAAGACATTAGTAAAATATAACACATGCATTTTACATTTAATATGAGGGAAATACACATGAGGGACGTGACAAAAAAAGTTAACTTTTAGAAAGCACTGAGCCTTTATTAAAAGTTAACTTCGTTTTGTATTAGTTACATCTTAATCTTAATCAATGTTTCATCTACAAATTACCTGGATTTAACAAATAATAATGTAAATATAGCAGAAAATAATCAAGACACGGAGGCACACGCCAGTTTAATGTGTTAATTACCATAATTAGTCAAAGCTATGCACTTCAACTTCCAGTTGTCTGCTTTAATTAATCATTATCTAATGATTTGCAAAGGTATCATTATGTTATGACTTTACTTGTTGGGGCACATCATTATTAACTATTCATTTAGTAATTGTAGTAATTTGCACATGAATTTGCACTAACAATGAAGCAATTAATCATGTATTAATGCATATTTGTGTACCTGTCATATTATCTGGAAGTTGAAATACAAGGCTTTGACTCATTCTGGTAACTTAGTTAAATTAGTTAAATTAGTTTAGTCCGGTTATAGGACTATGTACAACCTGAACAGCCCATGTTGTCCCTGACCTCCGCAACGACATCTCTCGTGCAGGTTTGCGACTTAGTTTGGATAGTAAAACATTATCCGCAAAACACCTTGCCTCTTCGTAAATAGCACACAAAATACCATTGGTATGCTACTTCCGCCTGACCTGAGTTGCACCCACTTTATTTTTTGCAGTAGCGCCTCTGAAACAGGTGGATAAAAGAAAACATATGTATAAAAATATAACTGTTTATGTTCTTACCCGACTGCACTGGGCTGGTTGTAAGAAAGCCTGTAAAAAGAAAAAAAGACTTGTTATTCCTCATTTTGTAACGTCTGTTGTAGATGATGTGTCTTCTTATATTGAACGTCAATATATTGGTTCAACATGGGATGCCAAAGCAGGACCAAGAGAGACTCCGGCTGGTGCAGTCACAGCAGCTTAAAGGGGTCACATGGTGCTATTTCTTGTTTTCTTTTTCTTTAGTGTGTTATGTAGATGTTACTGCAAGAGATATACTGTAAATCTAAAGAGATTTTCTTTTTAAAAAGTTAAAGGACAACTCCGACGCAAAACGAACCTTTGGTCTAATTACACATTGTTACCTAGTAAACTTGTTATATAGATTTGTTTTCATGATTGCCGAATGTAAATAGTTTTATACTATAAAAACAGTTTAGCCTATAATGCTATATAACGCTATATATTGGGGCAATAGTAATGACAAATAAAAATCGCTTGTTATTACCACTTAACAAGGCTCAAAATAGCCCCACAGTAACACGGCAGCATAATAAGGTTCCTACATTAAACCGAGGCATTGAGAACTTTGTCAGTGTCCATACAATTTAATAAAAATATATTTTATACACAGAGTCAACTTCGGATCAGGAAGAAGCCATCTTTGAAGATATAGTCTCTACCAGTCGATCCACGAATGCCGATCCAGTGCGGACGGACCATATGAGATTCTGCACAGTTTCAGCGCACTTCGAATCGGACGTTCCATGAGTCGGACTGGTAGAGACTATATTTAGAAGATGGCTTCTTCCTGTATTCACGAGGTTGACTCTGTGTATAAAATATATTTTTATTAAACTGTATGGACACTGACAAAGTTCTCAATGCCTCGATTTAAATGTAGGGAACCTTATTATGCTCTGTGTTACTGTGGGGCTATTTTGAGCCTTGTCAGTGGTAATAACAAGCGATTTTTATTTGTCATTACTCTATGCCCAATATACTAGCGTTATACTAGCATTATAGGCTAAACTGTTTTTATAGATAAAACTATTTACATTCGGCAATCATGAAAACAAATCTCAGATAACGTTTAGGCTGAGTTAACAATGTGTAATTAGACCAAAGGTCCGTTTCCTGCCGGAGCTGTCCTTTAAGGCTCAGCCACGTCTTTCTAAAACGCTTCGTTCAAACACAGCTCCACAAATCTACATCAGTATGTGGGGGCAGTGTTTCATAACTGCCCAAATGTATACACAAAGAAAGGAGGGGTAACTTTTATTTTAACTCGCTGTATTATTGTCATTACTGTAGTATGTACATCATGGAGATGCTATGTTTATCGTTGCAAAACAAACTCCTTTTGCGCTTTCCCACTGCATGGTACGGGACAGCGCGGCTCAGTACGGCTCATTTTGTGGCGCTTTTCCACTGCATGCTACAGTACGGTACGAACCGAATACTTAAATGTGAGGGGAAAACACTGCAGATCACTGATTGGTCAGACAGAATCTTCCCTAGATTTAAATAGCCAGCAACAGCCACCATTGTGTCACCTGTTTTTAAACTACTTTCTTGACTCAAACATCAAGAACACCAACCCTCGTTAGGCTCCATTGTTCCTGTGTTGTGTGTTTGAAATGTGGCTTATTTACGATGATGTCTTGGCAGTAGAGCGGTGCAAATATAACAATCAGTCTTTAATCCCACCTACTCTGCAGCGGTACTAACTGCAGTGGTAAAGTAAGTGAGACGACTTCATGCCAGCGCCGAATCGTATATTGAGCCGTACCACACAGTGGAAAAGCTCCATTTGTTTGGCCTTCCAAATATGAAGGAACAACCAATCAGATCAGTTGTTACTCCATTGCGTCAATCATTTTCCATTCCTGATGAGCCTACCACGCTAGGTACCAATTGGGTTTCTCCAGCATGTGCACTGAACTTAACTTTCATGGTCAAAGTGGATATGTTGAAGTTGTGCATCAATGAGACCATGTAAGTAATTTGATGAGTGTTTTTTATTGAATGTCCAACACATTCTCATCCCAATTCGTCATATAACTGATGTTTTGGGACGTCTTTGACCATTCGTCAATATACGACGTTTTAGGGCCCCCTTAAACGTCGGTAGAATGACGATCCCGGGTCGTCATACAACTGACGCTGTACCTTTAACGTCAGTTAGGTGACGAGTTGGGTTTAGGGTTAGGTTTAGGTCTGGGGTAGAGTTAGGATCCCATAACGTCATCTGTCCGACGTTTAAGGGGGCCCTGAAAAGTCGTATATTGACGAATTGTTCCAAAACGTCAGTTATATGACGAATTGGGATGAGACTGCGTTGGAATGTCCAACACATTCTATGAATAATAAAAACATTGTGTGTTTGTTTGCCTATGAGGTGACGACTATCCTAGAGTCTATCCTTAGATGTTTATTTAATTTGGGGGGTCAGTTGGTCCCTAGCTTGGACCATGGAAGACATGCCGCCATGCACTGACTGCACCATCCATGCTCCATTACCCAGATCCACCCACACCATGTCACAAACATATCAAATCACTCATTATGCTACATTATCACCAAATATGGGATTCAATCTTTTTGTTAACTTGATTTCCTTCAATTAGGATTAGTGTTGTATTTCTATTTGCATCTGATTAATCGTATGCCTCATTTATCTTTGTACAAAACATTTTTGTTTTAAAATATTAGTAACCTTGTCACAGTAGGATATTAAATGCATCACTTTGTCTCACAGAAGTACACTCTACACAACGCAGTCTCATCCCAATTCGTCATATAACTGACGTTTTGGGACAATTCGTCAATATACGACTTTTAGGGCCCCCTTAAACGTCGGTAGATGATGTTAATGGGATCCTAACTCTACCCCAGACCTAAACCTAACCCTAAACCCAACTCGTCACCTAACTGACGTTAAAGGTACAGCGTCAGTTGTATGACGACCTGGGATCGTCATCTACCGACGTTTAAGGGGGCCCTGAAACGTCGTATATTGACGAATGGTCAAAAACGTCCCAAAACGTCAGTTATATGATGAATTGGGATGAGAATGTGTTGCTCTACAAGGGTGTGAATGGGAACCCATGTGATGTTGGGCTTTTATGTGTTGAGGACCCTTACAAAGACTTTGAGATTGAAGAGAGATAGCAGCAATGGCCATCAGTGATGAGAAAGCGCTAGTGAAGACATCGCTTGGCTCAGCCCAAAGGGGAAGTGTGCTTTCTTACCAGCAGCCCATACTACCTACTAAGGTAATCTTTGGATGCTCCACCTTTTCCACAGCTTCCCATAGATGACTATCGGCTTTCCCCTGACACTTCAGACTGGGCGTATAAGCTAACATGCTAACAACACTTCCACCTGAAAACTTTGAATGTCAGATCTGAAATGGCAAGAAAGATTGAGGTGGCAACCAGAGCAGTGTGCTTTGTCATGGGAGATATCTCAATAAAGTCAAAGTGGCTAAACACATCCTCAAAGAAACGAGCTGTAAGGCCTTCAAAATCGGTCCAGTGGCGGAAATCGATTTGAGGTGAAAGTTTCATGCGTGTTCCATCTTTTCCATGGCAAAATGATTTTTAATTAAATGCAAGACATTTAATCTTATGCATTAACTCGTTTCATCTGACTCCATAAAATGAAAAAGGTTTAACAATGTCAAGTCACATTTATTTATGTAGCGCTTTTCACAATACAGATTGTATCAAAGCAGCTTCACAGTGATAACATAAAAATAATTCAACACAGATCAATAATATTGTTGAATATTAAATGTCCCCAACTAAGCAAGCCAAAAGCAAGGCAACAGTGGCAAGGAACCAAAACTCCATTAGCGGAAGTAGATGGATGGATGGATAGATAGATAGGTTGGATCTGACTTTTTTTTTTACATTACTCACAATCAAAATGAACTGAGCTTTACAACAAAGGAACTGAACTTTACTACAAAGGAATTGAACATTAATACACACAAACTGAACTTTATTATATAAACTGTAAAGTATTATAGTAATTGAAGTGAATTAAATCTGTTGCGGTATCAAAATCTTCATACTGATTAATGTTTTATCATTCTTTGTTTTGATGTGATTGTGTTTGCTTTGCATTTTTTTTCTCACTGTTCCAACTACTATTTTTTTATGTTTGTTGTGTTACAGGAAAGTTTTTCTGTATTCAACATCTGGTCTCCAGCGTAAAATTGTATATCTTTCTACCCCACTCCATTAGAACCAAGAACTGGTCTCAGTAAACACAAGTCACAATAAACGGCAAAACTGCTGAAGGACGTTTTGTACTCACCCTTGTGGTGATTGCAACTGGTAATCTTTTTCGAGTCTAAGAAATAGGAGAAACAGCAGTGAACTTTTGTGTTCTTTAATACAACTTGTGTTGTGTTTGTATGTCTTTATTAGCATATGGATGCATATGCAGGCTTACTGCACAGTATATATCATTAGCAATTGCACTCATGCATGCATTTGCCAGGTAGAAGAACATGTGTGATGGAGCTACTAACACATTACAACTAACATGTAACATACCTTAATAACTGTGGGGTGTGGCACAAGTTTAATGGTCCAAATAACCAGTGTTGGGCATCAGCATGGATAGAAGTACATTTCTCAGTGAGGCACACTAAACAAAATTATAGATGCAACACTTTTGTTTTTGAACGTACACTGCGGTTTAACATCAAGCGCGTTTCTGCGTCTTGGCCATGGCGCTATTAACGCTGCATTTGCAAATGTACGTTCATCTGGCCCAGAGAGACTCAAAATTCTACACGGCAACCCGTCAAAATAAAAATTTTGTTTAACCTTTGAAGAAGGTTATGCTCAAATCATTACATTTGAAATCATTGGTTATTACAAACTGTTAAAATGGTCAAGAAAAAGAAAAGAAAAAATAAAAAATGAATAAACAAAAGATGATTTAGTTAAAAACATATTTCATAGTGCCCTCATTTTTTTAATTGAATTATTAAATTGTTGCTAAATTCTATAAGTTTCATGATGTCAATTAATTAGACATGTTTTTTGATTACTAAAATGTAATCCAAATAAAATAAAATGGGAGTTAAAAATAAAATGAAAAAGAACAAAAAATAATACGGCGAAATTAAATATAGATTTATTTTGGAAAAAATATATTTTGGAATGTGGGAAAAAATAAAACTTTATTCATAGGCCATGCAACCAGCTCCAGACGGTGACATCACTTACCAATCTCAAAGGCTTACACGTGAGAAATGTACTTAATGGAAAGATGCACATTGCACACACTCTCACCACCTTTGCTATAATTTGTTTGTTATATACTGTTTGTTTTACTGTCAAATTGGTTTGGAACAGTTGTTGAATAAACAATTGGACTGACAAGTTGTGCCTGTTTGACTGACAGTTTTATTAATCACTGAGATAGCATTGATTGGAATGAGGTTCAATATAACAATGAAAAAAAAAACGTTTGCCATATACTGTAGCTTGCTACATTTCCCAGGTTGCTACCTTAGCTCACTACATTTTCAGAGTTGCTAGCCCAACACTGCAAATAACATAATCAAACCATACACATGTGCGTGCAATTGTTTTAGCAAAAAAATATTATTACAAAGAAACTATTCTTGGGTTTACGTCTGAGAAATATAAATGGAATTTATATTTATTTACACTATGCTTCACTGTCACCCATCCCCCCCCTTTTTTTGAGAATAGGGGAATGCACTATTCAAGCTTAAATGGCTGTGATTCAAGAATGCTTTTGTATATATACCCAAGTTTGGTCTTGTTTTAAAGAAAACACTTAGCAGATTATTGCTCAACACTTCAAAAAAGGAAAGTATGAAAAAGTTATGGAAGTTTAAATTTACAGTAAATCAAATATACTGTACTAAATGTTTTAATTTTATATAAAATATATATTTTACAAAATATATTTTTCCTCTAAAATTACTATAAAATCAAAGCCATAAATCTAACTAAGTTATGTTCCAAATTTGAAGTTGATATCACGAAAATTGAAGTTCCCATGAGATTTTGTTTAGGCATAATAACAAAAATTGCCACCGGGTGCCACATTCCATTGAATTTAGTTGTATACATTCTGCCTTTACAAATTAATACATTTCTGTCCAAATTATAGTTCTGTCACAAAATTTGGAACCTTGAGACTCAGACCTTTCTGACAACATGTGTTTTGTAAAGATTAGATAAGGTTTTGATCATAAATAATGAAATATAATGATGCCCAAAAGGGGAGGAGCCTGATTATTTAAGTACTGTTCCTATAGTAACGCAGCATTCAATTATAAAACGTTTTTCACAGGGTGAATTCTGAATTTGTAAGCTTTCAAATGATATCTAATTTATGATAACTAGTAAAATATGTAATATAATAAAAAGGCGATAAAAAATAATACTATATTTTAGTACGTATTTATATATATATATATATATATATATAATAATTTTAGAGGATAATATTATACTATTTTTTATTGAAAAATACTACATTATATGTGTTATTATAAACTTTTAGCATAAAAACAGAAGTTTCAATGATTAAAAGTGGTTGCATCGACTTATTGTGATAAAGGTCAGACCTCCGGTTATGATTCAGATTTTTTGAGGTGCACTCTTGTCATAAATTCATCAATTACTCTTCCTACGTAATTTGTAACACAAAAAGGGGTAGAATATCTATTTAGAAGTCTTAGACCTTTCCAATGATATATAATTTGTCATATGATTAAATTAGGATTTAATAGAAATATAGTGAAGTAAAGTTAGGCGTCCTGGTACCGGGACGGTGACGGTTAAGGGGTTAAATTTCAGATCGCATACCCTACATTGTTTTTGTTTTGTTTTTTGTAACATGATCATTGTCTGTGTGCCTGTTTCATGTTGTTACATCCTGATTGTATATTTGTAACTCTCAACATTGTGTAAAGTGTCCTTGGGTTCTTGAAAGGAGCTAAATAAATAAAAAGTGTTGTTTTTACTCAATCACATTATTAATCTCAAGTTTGGTATGGAGTACTGCAATGCAATTTTTATATTGTAAATTTAAACACAGTATGCCAATGTTGTCAATAAAAAACATTTGCACAAAGCAAGCCGATCCACTTTATCATGTTGATAAGAGCATTAAAATGAGAAGAAAAAAATAATGGGACAAAAATAAATCAAGAGACATTTAGAATAGATAAAAAAGTGCATTAATGCGATTAATCGTGAGTTAACTATGACATTAATGCGATTAATCACGATTAAATATTTGAATCGTTTGACAGCACTAATATTTACACATGCACACGAGAATCGACTTCCTCCTGCTGTACTTTCTGCACGTCTTGATTGACAGATGACTCGTCCAATCAGCGGTCAGTATTCCATTGGTCACATATAGAGAGCCTAAGTCCCTCCCCTTCCGGTCGACCACCATGGGACCTTATTTCGGAAAAATATTGTATGGTAGTCAATGGCGAGAGATAACAAATATTTTGATTTCGTTTAAATTGATCGCTGAATTACACATATGATGTTTGTCAATTTAAAAGATACATTTTAAAGTCAAGAAAGTCGCAGTTTGATGTAAAACTGTTGAGATATAAGACTGTGAAAATACGTAATTACAAAGACTACAAATCCCAAAGGCGCACATTTCTCTCAATGAATGAAGCGAACTTTACTGAGGCTATGTCATTGTTTCTATAGTCTTCCGTTATAATCGTAACGTTACCGTCATGAGTGTGTTGTTCCAGACTGCACACACACACAGCAGCTGATCTCGCTCGTTGTTTCGCCTCCCGGGAGATGTAGTTCATTGAGGGTTTTTCACATAAAACTAAAAGTTACTCTTCTGTTTTATGACGAACTGCGACTTTCTTGACTTTCATAATTATCTTTTAAATTGACAAACATCATATGTGTAATCCAGGACACAGTTCAGACGGAATAAAAAGATAAGTTTTCTCTCGCCATTTACTCCCATTCATATTTTTTCCTAAATAAGGTCCCGTTAACCGGAAGCGGAGAGGCGGGACTTAGGCTCTCTATAGCCTGAGGTTACCTTTTAAATTTGATCGGACTTGTCATTGCTTTTTCAAATTTGTAACTTTTTTAGATTTGTCTGATTTATTTTGGATCAGTGGCTGAATTACACTGTTTCCTGGTGAACGGAACTGTAGAGGCTCTTTTTAAGGAGTGGTTGATTGTGAATGAACTTTTCGGTCACACTTCATTTTGACAGTCACTTTACAACTACAGATCAACTAACTCTCAGTATAGGATTAGTACCTGTCAACATAGTTCATAACAGGCTGGAAAACTGGGTTGGGCTTTCTGGGAGAGTCCTAACATGGTTCAATTCATACCTGGTAGGGAGAGGTTATTATGTGAGTATAGGAGACCATAAGTCTGAGTGGACTGCCATGACATGCGGAGTCCCTTAAGGCTTGATTCGTCCGTCACTCCTATTCAACCTGTGCATGCTCCCAATGCTTACAAATATCTTACCACAGCTATGCAGATGACACACAGCTCTACCTAGCCCTATTACCTAACGACTACAGCCCCATTGACTCCCTGTGCCAGTGCATTGATGAAGTCAACAGTTGGATGTGCCAAAACTTTCTTCAGTTAAACAAAGACAAAACTGAAGTCATTGCATTTGGAAACAAAGATTAAGTACTTAAGGTGAATGCATACCTTGACGCTAGAGGTCTAACAACTAAAAATCATGTCAGGAATCTTGGTGTGTCTCTAGAGTCAGACCTTAGTTTCAGTAGTCATGTCAAAGCAATAACTTGTAGGGTAGTTTTTGTAGGGTATTATTGCTTTATGGTGTTATATATTATTTTGAGATTTTTGCAATTATATTTGGATGTGATTCCCCCTTATTTTTTGTGTTTCATTTTGTTCTTTGAAATCAAATGAGTTGTTACATGTTTAAGATAGTGTACTTATCAAACACAGTTGAAAAACACTCACCTGGTTGAGGTGGAGATGGTGGTGTAGCCAAAATAAACAAGTCTGTGAGGAAACACAATAACAGATCATGAATGTAGAGAATCTAAAGTCTGTCAGTGGGGCCTCCTTCAACCTCACAGTTGAAAGGTTTTTAACCTTTAACTTTCACGTGGTAACTCACCAGCGAGCCCACAGGAAGTCTGCCCTAATGGCTTCAGTTGACTCGTTCAGAGCGAACTTAGTTAACACAAAATGCTGGAGAATGAAATTTATTACAAAATAAACAAACATAAAATAAAACACAAGGAGGAAAACATGTTAAATATCCCAACACATCTAGTACTGTAAAAAGAATAAAAATAAACCGTAAATTTTACGGTAAAAAAACGGCAGCTGTGGTTGCCAGAACTTTACCGTTAAAAATACGGTAGGAACGTTAACGGTTTTACAGACTTAACTTAAAATTTACAGTAATAAACCGTATTTTATTTTCTGATAAAATGTGGATTTACCAACTTATTGACGACGTATTGATATCTGATTTAGACCATTATAATACACTGACAACCAACAATCATCACAGCAGTAATGAGAGTTAAATGAGCAAGCTCATTACAAGTCATTGCTTATAGAAAGCAGTACTTATTTAAAGAAACTGCACAGTGTCATTCACACAAACGTTAAGCACCATCATGGTAACACACATAAAATAAAAAATGCAATAAACATTAATTTAACAACATTAAATGTAACATAAAACCATAATGTACATAACTGATTAGAAAAAAACAATAAAACTATGAGGAACCATAGTTATTTCAACAAAAATACTTGTGGGAATGTCAATGTACGGTTTTTCACTGTAAATTATACAACGATTTGTTCTTTTTCACTTTCAGAAACTGTAAATTTTTACTGTGTATTTTACTGTCAAATTATATCACAGTTATTTACCGTGTATAGTACGGAAACTTTCTGTTTACCAAATAACAGTTTTGCACTGTAGAATTTTTACAGTATTTTACTGTTAAAATCATGGATATTTTTTACAGTGTAGGGTAATGCAGCCAAAGCCAAAGTATAAGTGACTGTAATGTTGTATTAATTGATTAGTTGTTGGGTCTTAAGTTCAGGCTAATGCAGTCTGATTCTGTTAGTTCACCTCACCTCCTAATCCAAGACATTCTTTTCTTGGTTCGTTGGTTTTTTAGTAAATAACACTAGACGGAAAATTAATTGTAAAAATACCATTAGGTCTCTAAGGGTTAAACAAAAGAAATGTCTTTCTCTTTGTTCAGCCAGCGAGCCAGCCTCATGTGTGTGTGTGTGTGTGTGTTAGGTTCAGCAGTGTGTTTTCAAGTCCCGGGTAAAGTAAAGCAAACTTTATTTTTAATGACGTTCCAGCTGATGAGGGTAAAACATCGTCCGTCTGTTCACTTCATTTCACTGAGGATTGTTTTGTAAACAAGACTGGATTTGAAGACTGATTAAGAGTAAAGAACGGTGCTGTGCCGTCTATATTGGATCTGACAGGAATTGTGCAACAAAAGGACTCTGGTTCGAACATGTATGGGCGAATCATTCTGGTTTCCATTTTACAACTGTGGACGTTTTCAAAGCAATTTCCCCCAAGTGCATCGATGGGTGTTGAAACGCACGGAATCAACGGTTCAATCAACGGAACGAACTTATAACTCATCAAAATCCTGATTTCTCAGATGTAAAACCGTAGGGTCCTTATCCTAATAATTCAGAAATGTGCAAGTAACCCTGTGCACCTCCTGGAGAATGATTTTGCAGATCATAACATGGCTAGCACTAAAACTAATGCTTAATTGAAAGCTCTCCATGCACACGACTACTGTGGTCCAGAAAGTATGGAAACTAATATTAAAGGTACCAAACCAAACCACCAGCACCACCAAAAAAGTAAAAACCAGACGATGGCTGCTGGCGTGCAGAAGACGCATCGAACACTGAGATCCTGTCTGCTATTTAAACAACTCAAAGAGATGAACACAGATCTTGGAAAAAGAGCAGCAGAAGTGGAAAAAAAGAGCTGCAGAGTTGGAGCGTTATAAAGAAGATGGAACCTGCGAGTTAAAGGTTTACAGGAGGAAAAAGACAAAAACACACGGCAGTTTAGCCCCATTTAATTCTCTTTCAAAAAGCCATATGGATTTGACGACAATCGCAATTTCCATTCATGCTGAATTTTACACAAGAAGACTCAAAGCCATGCAACTCAACATAAAACACAAAAAGAGATGTTAGGCAAAGCAACCACAGTCACCACTCTTTACACTGTATAGAAAAGAAGAAAAAAACAAGAAAATGAAAACGAATGGTAACTGCAGCTTTCAATCTCTCATTCTCTCTAACATCTTAATTTTGTTAAAGAAAAAAAAACATGCTTAAGGCACCGAGAAAAAAATAGACTTTTAATTAAGCTGATTAAAAAAAATTGTATGATTATTTTAATGATAAAAAAAAATATTTTGGTAAAAATAGTTGGAGCCAAAATGCAACCAGGACTTGACCTTTGTGAACATGCAGTATGTCAAAAAGTTAAAACAGTTATGGTCAGATGATCTTTTTTGTGTATATCAAGAAAGTAGAATAGTTTGTAATTATTTTAAATATTTCTATGTATTTTAGAATATGAAAACCGATGATTTGCACAGTTTAGTCCACAAAGACTGCCTAATTAGACTACCTTGTGAACAGTTATTTTTATCAGTCCAAATTAAAATGCCTCTTAAACTCCTAAACAATTTAATTATTGATTTGTTTTAGTGTATTTATTCAAGAACCAAACACTAAAAGTAATAGTAAGGCAGCTACAAATGACAAAGTAGTAACTACGTACCCAGTTATTGAGAGGCAAGCCAAAACGAGCATAAAGGTATATACATTTTGAAGGAGTTTCATTATTCCTGTAGGATATTTGGTGTCCTTATTCACTTGAAGAGCTGAACGTCCCACAGAGAAAGGAAGCAAGAGAGAGATGATGGTAGAAGTGTCTTGCCAACTGACTGTATTAAGGTTATGGCAAGTGATTAGATTACCAGATTAACATTTATATTCAGTCGTGTGAACAACCTGTCGATCTGGTTGAGCTGGTTGTTTTGTAGTGGCATGCATGGGTGTGTGTGTGTGTGTGTGTGTGTGGGGGGGGGGGTTAATATTTGTACATGTAAATGTAACGGTACATGTACAATATTGATTAAGGTATAATAATTACCAAAAAAAAAATTTATTTAGCATTTAAATTCAAAAGCATTTTATTCAAATAAACAGTCTTATTTCTCTCACACACACAGGCCTATTGCAATCACTTGTATATCAATAGCAATTTATATTTCTCAAACAGTTCTTCTCTCATCTGACACATGTCCAGCCAGGCTAAACAGGACGGAGCATGTGCAGGGAAACGATTGTGAATAATAAAAACAAGTTTAAATGGGTACATTATTTATAAATATGCTACGTATTTTAAAGTCTTCATTTTCTTTTCTGACATAGCCTAGCCTACTTCAGTTCTTGTTAAAACACACCAGACATGCACATTTTTGGATGAAATCACATTTATTTTGTCCATCAATGGTGTGCTTTCACTTTGAGCACAGCAAAACTAGACTGGGCGCCGCAAACCACGCTTCACTGCTCGCGGTCAGGCGTCTGATTCGCACGACACGTTAAAAGCGTGCCTTTTGACTGCCAAAGACTTGCCATAAAAGGGCACGTTCTTAACACGCGCTATGTGCACATAGAAAACAAACGTTACAAACGTATGGAAAGCCTTTAGGGCCAAAAACACATGAATTTTAATGCATATTTCATGCGTATTTTACATTAACATTCACGCGTATTTTAACATTAATGTGTTATTTAAGGCTTTCAGGATTAGAATGAGAGCTTGTGCTCAGGTCAGGACAGGTAGAAGAACTTGATTTGGCTTTCCTGACAGCAGAAGTATTTTACTGCTACCAAAATTTCTTTTTTTCTTCGTTTCTTGTGTAGCCCAAAGAAAAGATAGATTGCATTCTTATGAACAAATATTTTTACCAAGATTGCCCTCTTTCGCATATTAGTACATTTACACATTATTATTACAGCCCGTTCTCATCGCAAAGCGCCATATTGTAAAAGCGCAAATATCCAACGCACATGGCACCCTTTAGCGCCAAATGAGACGTAAAATAAATCAGGCAGAAGGCGCCTCCTAG
Source organism: Hybognathus amarus (assembly GCA_030378365.1). Classification (NCBI taxonomy): domain Eukaryota; kingdom Metazoa; phylum Chordata; class Actinopteri; order Cypriniformes; family Leuciscidae; genus Hybognathus; species Hybognathus amarus. Next base: position 27,946 of record JAQIUQ010006096.1, on the reverse strand, counting down.
TGGTCTAACCCTAAACCTACCATAACCGAAGTGTCTCATTTGGCGCTATAGGGTGCCATGTGCGTTGGATATTTACCCTTTTGCAAAAGTGTCATATATGGCACCTTGGGATGAGAATGCGTTGATTATTAATATAACAGGGACAATGGACAGTAAAGAACTGTCCCAGAATTAGCTACAGAGCTGAATTTCATCTGCAGTCCCTGGCATTTGGCAGATGCTGATCATGCGTCCAGGTCGCATATAAAGTAACATAGAAAGTAACATATTTTAGCAATAGTGTAAAAATGAATAACACATAACAGGCACAATACCGATAAACATGAATATCTATTGGTACTACATGGATCACGTGACTAAACTTACGTCATTCGTTTTGAAATACCTTCGGTTTCACTGTCCACACTACATGTAAATGTGTACATTGAAATGCAATGTCCAAGGCACTTTCGATAAAAGCGAGCCCGATCTCATGAAGATGCGTATCTATACCACGAATGTCATTTCTCTCGGCATTTATACGCCAAAATGTTTTTTTTTTTGCGTGCTTATGCTACGCACTAAAAAACCCTGGGTAGGTTTAGGGGGAGGGGGGTGGGGGGTTTGTGCGTATTATACGCCAAAAACGCGTACCATATACACGTAAAAACTGTTTTTGGCGTATAAATGCCACGAGAAATGACATTCGTGCTATAGATACGAACTTTCATGAGATCGGGCTCGCTTTTATCGAAAGTGCCTTGGACATTGCATTTCAATGTACACATTTACATGTAGTGTGGACAGTGAAACCGGAGGTATTTCAAAACGAATGACGTAAGTTTAGTCACGTGATCCATGAAGTACCAATAGATATTCATGTTTATCGGTATTGTGCCTGTTATGTGTTATTCATTTTTACACTATTGCTAAAATATGTTACTTTCTATGTTACTAATATGCGACCTGGACGCATCAGTGATGGTGAGATATTCTGCTAAATAAAATTATCCTGATATTGTGCGATAACATTATTTAATTTCCCATCTGTCTAATCTCAGTGAGCTTTTGTGAAGTTTCACGCATGCGCAGTAAAGTGAATTTAGAAGTTTCTCATCCACACTGAAACGTCGTAAAACGCCTGAAAACGCTAGTGTGGACGGAGAGCGTTTTTAAAACGAAAACCCCGTTTTCCAATGTATCCGGATTAATGTGGACGTAGCCAAAGTAACAGGGGAACTGAAAAAAAAAAGACATGGCTTTATAGCACAGTCTCATTTTAGTAAACTGCTGGTTAGGTAACATGCCACATGGTGTCCGGTAAGAGACTTGGTGAAAAGACGTTGGAAATTTGAGAGTAATCTGTTTATTTGTCACCACAACAACTCAATTATTAACAAGGATTGAATGGTTGTACTTAGTTGTGGGTGTATTAGTGTGTGGGTTTCTATAGAAACAGAAAATGCAGAGTAAATATTCTAACATTAAATATTAGAGACAACACGACACTGACAACATACATTATACTTCATCTCATTAAACGACAAATTAAACCCCATGTAGCCTACTATTTAAATCGATTGCTGGAAGTCGTAATGTTATTGTAGCCTATATAAATCTGATTTAGCAACTTATTAGCAACCCCCACTTTTTAAAACAAAGTTACGTCACTGATTTTTATGTTTACTTAAATGTTATATGGTGTTTTACCAAAGTGTCTAATAATTTTTACAGATAAATTGCTTATACCAATTACCAAGGTGACCTGTAAAATACTTCTGCTGTCAGGAAAGCCAATTCAAGTTCTTCTACCTGTCCTGACTTGAGCACAAGCTCCTATTATAATCCTGAAAGCCTTAAATGACATATTTAAATATGTTAAGTCATTAAATTCCTTTAAATTGATAATATCACCTGTATACACAACCCGATCTCACGGGAATTCGTATCGAATTTTACGAGGTGGCTAATTCGTAACAATTCATACGACCTCACTCGTACAAATTAGTACGATTTTGCTAAATCGTGCATATTTTACGAATTGGCTAAACTTAACCGTCACGTGGGTTTAGACAAATCGTACGAATTTGTACGAGTGAGGTCTGTACGAATTAGCCACTTTTTAATCACTCGTACGAATTCGTACCGAATTGGTAGTTATACATAATTACAGTTTATTTGAATTATACATAATTACGGCCATCTTGCTACAGTCAGCTCGCTCACTCGCAACATTGTGTTTTAATGGTGCATGCAGGGCTTGACATTTAACTTTTGACTCAGGGCTTGACATTAGCAATTTTTGTTGTTGGGAAATTATGGTTTTTCATTACAGTTGACAATGGGGCTTAAAATGTACTAATACTATCATTAGCTTTGATAAGGTTGTAAAACTGCTTTTTGAAAACATGTAGGATAAACACATAAAACAGCTTCTTATTGTATATAATAAAAGTGCTGCATCATTTTTTTAAAGCAGTAGAGAATAAATTATTTTTTTCTTAAAAAAAATCCACAAATAAGGCAACAGGATTACATTTTTTTAATAGGTCTATATGACAGTTTTAGGGATTTTGGATTGTTTTGCATCAGCATTTCCTCAGAGCTCTGATAATGAAATAATTATCATCATGAAGCTCGTAGCTCTGAGTAACCTGAAACAAGCATAGGCCTACAGGTCTTTATTTTCCAGATTATTTCCACAAACGCATCTCCTGCTTTCTCTCATGGCATGATTAATTTTATTAAAACATAATTAACTCTGGAAAGATACTTGTGACATAAGGGCAGCCCTGCTAGTAGTTACACTGTGTCCCTTAATCGAGACTCCGCCGTAGGACATCTAGCCTTTATTTTGGATATCTATGGTTTGAACAGCATAGAATGTAAAACAGAAAACGTACTTTTTAATCAATCACTCACGGGAATAACAAACATGCAGCAGTTCGCTTTAAGTAAGAAAGCAAGTCAGTCTCTCCACCTGATCCTAGTTCAGACATGCCCTGACTTGTCCATGCCCGTGCAAGCACCAACAAAGACGCTTTTTTGTTAAAAGCGCTATATAATTTTTTTTTTTTAATTGAATTGTTAGTAATAAGTGAGTAATGTTGTTTGTGGAGTTCTTGAATCAGAATTTCTGTAATTTATCTTCAGTTCATCTAAGGCTGTGTCTAAAAGTTTGTGTTCTTATTACTCTTTAGAAAGATGATTTAAAAGAATATTTCAGGAACATCACACTAACCTTTAAATAAGATTCTAGAAACATTCTGGAAACTGGACATTTTTATGTTCTTGGAATGTTAGAAATCAACGTTCCTATAATGTTGAATTTTAAATCAAAATTAAGTTGAAAGAATGTTTGTGGAACATTACCTTTTAAAAAATGTTCCTCTGACGCTTTAGAGAACATTCTTTTAACAAAAGTATGTTTGCTGGGTAGGGTAGATATCATGTATGCATGCAGTAACATCTGTCAGAGACAGAGTTTGAAGTTACAATGCGTAGTGGTTGTTCCTCTGCTTTCTGTTATTTTGGTCATTTAATGACTTTTCACATATAGCTGTTGTGCAGGAAGAGACTGACATCAGCAACACTTTGCTCGTTTGCCTGTTAACCACAAAATACATGTAAAGTGATACAAAGGGGCCAGTTTAAATTTAGATGTGTCTGTGATCTTCTGAGTCAAACCTGTGGTGTGATCAGAGAAAAGGCTTCAGAAAATGAGTCTAGAAAAATTAATGATAGAATGGAGAATATAGAGTTAAGATGTGCATGTTCAGTTTAGATTAAGAGTGCATGAATAGTAGTAGAGAGTAGGGGAGATCGGGGAGTGTTGTACAGAAGTTTTTATTTTATTTTATTCAATGCCTTAAGAACAAGAGGTACACTGTAAAAAATAAACTGTGAATTTTACGGTAAAAAACGGCAGCTGTGGTTGCCAGAACTTTACCGTTAAAAATACGGTAGGAACGTTAATTGGTTTTACAGACTTAACTTAAAAATTACAGTAATAAACCGTATTTTATTTTCTGATAAAATGTGGATTTACCACCTTATTGACGTATTTTAGACCACTGTAATACACTGACAACCAACAATAATCACAGCAGTAATGAGAGTTAAATGAGCAATCACTGCTCATTACAAGTGAATGCTTGTATAAAACAATACTTATTTAAAGAAACTGCACAGTGTCATTCACACAAACATTAAGCACCATCATGGTAACACACATAAAATTTAAAAAATGCAATAAACATTACTTTAACAACATTAAATGTAACATAAAACCCTAATGTGCATAACTGATTAACAAAAACAATAAAACTATGAGGAACCATAGTTATTTCAACAAAAATACATAAAATGTGATGTGGGAATGTCAATTTACGGTTTTTCACTGTAAATTATACAACGATTTGTTCTTTTTCACTTTCAAAAACTGTAAATTTAACGGTATTTTACTGTAAAATTATATCACAGTTATTTACCGTGTATAGTACGGAAACTTCCTGTTTACCAATTAACAGTTTTGCACTGTAGCATTTTTACAGTATTTTACTGTTAAAATCATGCATATTTTTTACAGTGACATTCACATTATTACATTAACATTAGCTGCCAGGAAATGAAAGAAAAAAACTAAATTATAATAAAAAATTGCATTTTAGCTTACAGCTTATGAAAACCCCAAATTTAAAATTAGAATATTGTGAAAAGGTTTTCATAAGACATAATCATCAAAATTATAACAATTAAAGGCTTAAAATATCCCACTTTGCATTTATTGAGTCTAGTTTCATCTTTTAAGTTGAATTACTGAAATAAATGAACTTTTGCACGATATTTAAAGCTACAGGTACAATACCTACGATTTTATGCCGCTAGAGGGCGCTACATTCAAAACAACAACAACTGTTTTGCTTGATGACGACGTGGAGGAACGCGGAATGATGGGAACTGTTGTTTTCAACTCCGCCATGGATAAATCAGTCAGACGAGAATCGAAAATTAGTTGTCATGGATGAGGTAAAGTTCGATTTTCTATAAATGTTGCGTTTAATGACATGCTTGTTTTTCATTAAACTGAAATAACCGCAAGAAAAGTAAGGTTTAAAAGTAAATTAGTTATCACAGATGTTACTGTACGAGTACTTCGCCCTATGCTGTGATATACACACGCCCCGTTTCCTTAGTTAAAATCTCAATATTCTCGCGATTTTAAACATTGTTTGAAACATTTGAAATATTGTAAGTTATCATCTTAACTAAATATATAACACTGGCCTTGTGATTTTGGGATATTTTAATGCAAAAATCCTCCACCCTAAAATTTTTCAGTTTCACCTGTAGCCTAAATTGTCTTAATACTTAAAAGCAGAGAATACTCTCTGTGGAGCAAAACTTAACATACAGTATTGTTCCCTTATTGTACCTACATGGAAGTACACTACAATTACGTAAACGTACACTGTTATTTCGGTTTACTTACGCAGTTGTTTGCGGGTCGTAATATAAAGTGTTACCCCATAGTTTCCCATGTACACTTAACTAGATTAACATTACATTAAAGCTGGAGTCCGCAGTTTTTCCTCTCTGTTCGAAATCTGCGATTGCAGTCACTCGCGGAATTATCAACTTTACGTGAGTTGTGCCTCGGCACGGCACAGCGCGGATGAACACAATGTTTGAGGAGAATTTGCGACTGTTAGTCGCTGCCGGTGTGGATACTGGCATTCAGAATCACAGATTATTATTTTTTGAAGAATGACCAACATAATCATTTTAACTGTAAAATGTCATCTGAACTAGTAAGTGACATCCACTTTTGTTCTGGTTCTGACATTGCAGTAAATCACGCAATTAAATTAACAATCGCTTATCATATCATGCAAAACACGATATTCGTCGTCGTTTAACGCCTCGTGACTAAACAATGGGCACCAATGTGAGCTGTATTTTTCTAATACAGAAGACATTATTTCGATCATTATTTTTTAATAAAACATAGAGACATGAATATGATCACCCTAGTATAGTATTCTATTATTTCTGTTTTACATTAAGCACCATCTAATGTCAGGGAATGAATTTGCATGTTCACTCGGCTCATCAAAAACGCTTGGGTGTGAACACAAAAAACGTGTTGAAAAACGCTGACGAATAACGCGCTGATATTCGTCCCGGTGCCTGATATTCGTTCCGATATTCGGAACCTGTGTTAGGCTGGGTGTCCATGTGTAGCGGTCCTATATGTGTATTCCTCCACGATCAGCTCCACTGTGCTCGAGCTTGTGTCTTCCCCCCTATTGTTATAGACTGCCATATGTTGTACTACCCTGCTTGCTAGTTCATATGTTTATCCAGTGCCTCCATCCGGGGTAGGATGTGGCTTTCCAGCGTTATCCAAAAAGTCACCCTGAGTGGGTCTTGTGGAACAGCAGTGATCTTCTCTGAGCTCCTATTGCCCAACACTGAGGTCAGGCCAGGAGGCTCTATTTTGGTATATATCCCATTTCGTCAGTCTGAGACTTACTCGTAGCGACTGACAGAGGGAACGTCTCAATTACGTATGGTAACCCTTAGGGTTGGGTATCGAGAATCGAGTATCCACTTGGAACCGGGACTAACTTTTCGCTTTTCCCAGAATCGTTCAAAAGTAAAAATTTCGATTCCTAGTTTCGATATTCACACTCGGTCGACTCGGAAGAAGAAACCGCTGAACAACACCAACGAAGAAGCGTTTACCGGAAGCGTTGGCGTAACCGTGCGAGTCGAACATGAGTAGCTTACGTCGGCGGTCCAAAGTCTGGCTTCACTTTTCTAAAAATAACAAAATCTCGGCAAAATGCAACATTTGTGACAGAAGGAGTATTTCCTTCAGAAAGACCGTTGGTTAGCAAGGTTAGCTAAACTTTTTTTTGACCCTGCCTCTTAAAAGAATCGGAATCGAGAATCGTTAGGAACCGGAATCGAAACAAGGAATCGGAATCAGAATCGTTCAAATTCAAACGATACCCAACCCTAGTAACACTTGTTCCCCGAGGTGTTCCATCACAGTTGCTGAGCTTCCGCTGTAAGGTTCCACAAGTCCGGCTCCTCCGCGGAAAAACAAGGATACAGTGCGAGGCATGGTGTAATTATCGCATGCCAATGTGCATTGGCTCATTTAGCTTCACTGGAAGTAGATAGGCTCTCGCAAGTGATCCCAATTCGTCAATCTAGATTTGTCTCCTTTCCTTCCTCTGGGAATGAGTGTTACCATAACCGAAACGTTTTCCTCAGCAAAACCAGAAAATTAAGATACTTTCCTCTCACGGTCACTGCTTCACGGGGACTTTGGTTTGGAACAACATAAGAGTGAAGAAAATAATGACAGATTTACATTTTTGAGTGAACTTTATACTATTTAATGGATCACAGTGACATTATTTCCACATACATCAGAGACAGAACACATATGACCAAACTGAGGTATAATGAAACCCAAATCCATTGAGATAAAAATTAAAATAAATGTGAAAAAAAATAAAATAAATAATATATATATATATATATATATATATATATATAGAAAAGCACACATATCTTTCACCAGTTCTTTTTTTAGATACAAGTCCCTTCCCCTTCACCTATACAAGAGCAGTTTGCGTTTTAACCAACATTTGTCAAGTCAAGTCACATTTATTTGTATAGCGCTCTTTACAATACAGATTGTATCAAAGCAGCTTTACAGTGATAACATGAAAATAATACAACACAGATCAATAATATTGTTGAATATTAAATGTCCCCAACTAAGCAAGCCAAAAGCAAGGCAACAGTGGCAAGAAAACCAAAATTCCATCAGGTGATTGAATGGAGAAAAATTAGTAACTCAGCTAAAGATTAGTAACCCAGCTAAAGTTATGTAAACGTTTTGTAAAAGTTAGTAAGAAACGTTCCTAAAATAATGGTTTTGAAAAGTATTATAGTGTTTTCATACTTAAAATACATTATCATAATATTGAGAGAAAACGTTCTTAGAACAACATTCCAAGAAAACAAAAATATGTTCTTGACATGTTTTTTCTTACATTCCCATTAAGTTATGAAAACATTATTTCTGAATATTTTTAAAACGTCCAGTTTTTTATGTTATAAAAAAAACTAAAAATAACTTGCAGGGAACGTTCTGGAAAGTGTAAGTCTGTGTTTATGGATAGACTGACATTATATCAGCATCTACAGTTGTCATAAATTCCTTTACATAATGTGATGCCGGAGCGATATTTGAAGCACTTTACTATTTAATTCAAATATTTAATGCAATTAGAAACTGTAAACACTCTGGACAAATGTGCCAACACAGTTTTTGGTTCTTAAAAATCCTGTTACTGAAATCCATACCTGTGTCTGTAAAAAATGAATTGCTTCTGATCTATTTTTATCATTTGAATTCATATAAACATAAGTAGAAACAGGGCAGTGCAGTGACTCAGTGGGTAGAATTCCAGGTACTTCAAAACAATTTCTTAATAGCCTACGTAAAAAAACAACAAAAAAAAAAACCTATCTAATAAATAACGTTTTCATTACATTTTCAAAAAGATTGAATGGAGTTTTCCTTTAACGTTCACATTAACCAAGAAAATACGTTCTGGACCTACATAACCTAATTGGCATGTTAGCAAAACATATATAATATATATATATATATCAGGCAGCATAAATGTGCAACTGATGGAAAAATATTTGGCATGTTTTGTTTTTTGCATGTTTAAGTTGACAGCTGCTACGGGTTTGGACGAATTTCATTATAGTTTTTGATAACTTGAGAGAAGCGAATGATTTTGATCTCCTGTGGTTTAGATTTTGTGTCATCCCACAGATACTCAGGTGAAAGCAGTTTACTGGGTTTGTTATAAAGTAAGTACTTGTTCAAATGAGACTCCTCCTGCCATACTGCCTCAATGGATTTAGATGCATCAATGTCCAGCTGCTCCCGGCAGGTTTTAACAAGCTGATATACGTTTTTCACTAAGCCACCGATCACAGCCCCGCCATAATAATAATCACCCTCATTATAAGGAATGTAAGCTTGAGACTCTGGTCGGCGTTCATATGTGAATTGATCACGAGGTTTACCATAAAACCATGCATGTATGACGCCTACCAGAGGACTCAAAGTCTCCACTCCCCAGCGACCATAAAACTTTGAATCCACATCAAGGCTGAAAATATAGTCGGCTTCATTGAAAAGTCGACTCTCAATCAGTTTCTCCAGTCTTGCCATCCTGCTCAAACTGATTTCCTGCCATCTGTTAGAACTAGGGACCGTCAACACCGTCAAATGATGTTCTTCACTCAGTTTCACTGCAGGAACCTGTTCTGGGTGATCAGTGAACACATAATAATGCACACGAAATCCAACAAAGTAGTTCTGCTCAGCAGACTCCAGGAAATCTTTAAGAAACCGTGTATACCTGAAAAAACAGAGGGAGAGAGACAATTGTAAAATAATAAACTGGCAAAATTATTTTACCTTTCAGGCAGTTTATTAAAAAAGACTACAATGAACTCAAAAATACTATACATTCACCTCAGCTTTTAGATCTAAAAAGTTAAGGTTATCCATTATTTTTTTTACAATTCATAAATAATAAAATAATTAAAAAATGTCTTTATGACTTGTTTTATGCACTATTCTATAGGTCAAGGTATGCTTAGGCTGCAGCAGTTTTTGGAATAACAAAAAAGTTTTGAGTTTTAAAACTAATTTTTTATAATATAGCGAACTCTTGACTGTCAAAGGAACAAGGAACATTTGAAATCTCATTCTATGACCCCTTTAATGTAACCATCAGCATTACTGAAACGGCATTCTGGTTTATTAAATATTATTTAAATTTAAAGTCAATTAAGATCAGAGATAGGAGAGATATACTCACTTTCCAATAGCGAAGACTGTAGTTGCTATGGTTATGTTTTGTTGTTTGTAGATTGAATCAATCAATATGGGATCAAAAGTTCCTTCTAGCACAACTGGGGCCAACCATGGTGCCAAGGGAACAATTCTGCCATCTGGGCTGTTTTAAATGAGGATATTCACATATGCATGAAATTCAAATCCAAATGCATAGTAGTATAAAAGAAAAACATATGTATAAAAAAGAACTGTTTATGTTCATACCCAACTGCACTGGGCTGGTTGTAAGAAAGCCTGTTAAAAAAAAGGCTCATTTATTCCTCATTTTGTAACGTCTGTAGTAGATGATTACAGTGGGCTTAACTTTGATCTTAACATCTAAAGCTCTTGTCAGGCATGTCAACATGTCAGGTGAGTGACGTCATCGACAGGAAACTATAAAGCTCACCTGAAAACAGACCGTGTTAGCTTCTTTGCCTTTAGCAAGCGCTCTCTGTATACTGTCCCTGTCTATTTATTGTTGTCTGTCATTGAAAGCACAATATTTCACAGATATATATATATAAATATATATATATATAGGGCTGTAGTCAACCAAAGAAATCCTTGGTCGAACCAAAGTCTTCTCCTGCGCAACAATTAGTCGACCAAAAAAAAGAAAAAAAAAGACGGGATGTTTTGATTGAACATTTTTGAACAATTTTCATAGAGCATTTATAAAACAACAACAAAAAACAACAAAACTGCAAAGTGAGGAGCTCTGTCCTGACAGTCACAATCGCGCACCTTACCACACCACACGCAACAAAAAATATAACTGCTATCTGCCACATAATGAAAAATCCTAACAAAAACTCTCGTTTATACAGGCTGTATATTCTTCTTTACTTTCAAAAGCTATGGGTTAACTTTCGTCCAGCCGATCTAGGCGTTTTAAAACAAACACAAAAACCCAAATAGCCTAAAAAACAATCCTAATAATAACAGGCTGTATTGTAGGACCGCATATAACTTTATTTTCGTTTTGTTGCATTATTTAGGCTATTTTCAAATGCGTACGAAAAGTGTACAAATAAAAAAAAAAAAAAAAAAAAAAAAAAATGAGAAAACAGCATGAAAGCAGTCAGCATGAGAAAGCCGTTAATGTGCCTGCTCACGTCTTTTGCGCGCTCAAGTTCAATTTCAAATGTAGGCGCGCGCATAATGGAAGCAACGCGGTCGCGATGCGACACACTCTTTTTTTCCAAGTGCGTCCACGCCACATCGAGATAAAAACATATAGTGTATAAAAACATTTATACGTTCTAACTGAATGAATATACAGCTAAACTACCTATATCCCTTACTGAGCGTGAAGCAGCAGCACAGTCAGCCACAGGTGCAGTTCCTGAGTTTTCTATGTGTGTGCACTAAACTGTGGCGCTGTTAAAAATAGCCTAAATTAAAGCATTTAAAGTTGGGGATAAAACATAGGTTAATTATATTTAGAATGCGAGAGGCTGTCCGTGAGGATGCTCCGCTCCCGCCAGGCATTTTTTAAGGAGGACAGTTCAGTGAGCGTTACCCAGGGTGCAGGTCCCGCTGTTCCCGAGGCACAGCAGCGACGCACATCTTGGGGTTCACAAATGGATTTGACAGCAGGGTTTGAGTTTTTAATCCTCAGACATATAATTACAGTAATGTTATGGATATTAAAGATTTTGGTTATATGACAATGCCTCGGCTGAGGAGACCCTTGAGAGCTATCTCTCTCCGGAGTCAGCGTCACCATAAAAAGCTCCGGTGTTAATCACCAAGGCATTAAAGCTACTTTATTGCTGGTAGGTAAAGCATATTCGGCAGCAGGTCAGGCTGCAGCATGCTTGCATACTATGTATATTTTGCAAGCATACCAGGCTGATCTACTTAGGGACATGGATGATTGTGAGGAAGTCAGCACTGGTACAATTCGAGAATATCTCTCCAGGCCACCAAGGAGACGGCCATATCAGTTGGCACTTCTATGGCAGCCCTGGTGGCCACAGAGCGAACACTTATGGTTGAATTTAGCTGATATTAAAAATAGAGACAGATCGTTATTTTTTGGGACTCTCCATTTTCGCCTTCGAGTTTATTCAGTGACGTTATGAACACTGTCGACGAGAGATTTCAGGAGTCGGAAAAGCAATTAGCGGCGTTCCAGAAGTTTCTTGCTCACCAATCTTATGTCCCTGAGACTGCTGGGCGGGAGCAATCTCGGCCGTCTACAAGCTCCTCGCAGCACAGAGTGCAGCAAATATAAAGCGTCGCCACTCGGGCTCCTCCATATTCAGGAGGCCTGGGTGGCGGCTCGCAGTTGAAGCCCTATAGAGATAGACAAGATCAGAGGACTGTCATTATCTCTAAAAGGCTTCAACAAAGAAGTAGTCCTGACAATGAGTCTATCAGGCTCCTGAGGGATCAAGAATCCGTGTCTCCTGGGTGCCTCTCTGAGGTGGGTTGCAGCACTGCCAGTTTGGTTGTTCCCTGCCGGTTCTCCATTTCAGGGCACCGAGGTGTCAGGGTCCCCAAATTATTCTCCGGTCATAAAGCAGTCAGTTCGGATGTTCCCTACTGGTTCGCGCTTCAGGGCGCAGAGGTGTCTGCACATCTCAACGATCCTCCGAGAAGGGTTGTAGAACATCAGTGAGTCTCGAGAGACTGGTCCCTTTAGTAGATTTTATGCCAGCGTGGATGCTACTGTCAAATATATCTCATTGGGTCCTGCATATAATAGAAAAGGGTTACATAATTCAGTCTGGTTCTCATCTGCCCTGATTTCTCAGGGGTCCTCCCCACTGTGGAACCCAAGTAGGCTTTGGTTATGAAGCCGGAAGTACACTTTTTTCTATGAAAGGGGGCTATAGAAAGGGTTCCTCATCCCAGCAAGGAGGGGTTTTTACAGACGTTATTTCATTGTTCCAAAAAAGGATGGTTTGTCACAATAGACTTGAATGAAGCTTACTTCCATGTCTCCATCCATCCTCATCACAGGATCACAAGTTCTTGAGGTTCACTTTCGAAGGTGAAGTGTACCAGTTTTAGGTTATTCCGTTCTTCACAAAATCAGCTTTACATGATCAAGATCACGGGCGATGCCTGTGTGCCTTAGTCATGTGGAACAAACCTTGGTTCCTCACCCAAGGCCCAGTGCTGGGGGCTTCTTGTCGACACCTAACACTATTGACGGATGCTTCCCTCAGAGGTTGGGGGATGAACATGAATGGTCACTCTGCAAAAGGGCTTTGGCAGGACCATCTACTTTGTTGGCACATAAATCAGCTAGAAATGATGGCTGTGTTTTGAACACTCAAGCCCTTCCAGCCAGACCAGAGAGGTCACCATGTACTTGTCCACACGGACAACATATCGATGGTCTCTTATATCAACCATCAGGGGGGCCTCATCTTTGCAAACTGGCTCATCGGATCCGCCTAGGGGCCCGAATTTGGTTCTTAGACCTGGTATACCTTCTCAGACGGCTCTCCGATGGCTGTCCTAAGGATCAATTTATTGCCCTCGGCCTACTCCAATCTAGAGCTCAATACCTGGCTTTGGCTCCATTCGAGCCCATTGAGGAGGTTTCAGTGACAGTGCTATCTCTTTAGGGAAAATGTGTGTCAAAACCTTTCTAACAAATCCGAATAAATACATACCTGGGACAAACGTATACGTACACAGTCTGTCAACGTTATTCAGAAGTCCTTAATGAAATAAAAAGAGGTTTTGAGTGTCATAGCACCTTTATTCGGTCATATGGTGCTATTTCTTGTTTTCTTTTTTCTTTAGTGTGTTATGTAGCTGTTAGTGCAAGAGATAAAGGCTCAGCCACGTCTTTCTAAAATGCTTCGTTCAAACACAGCTCCACAAATCTACATCAGTATGTGAGGCAGAGTTTCATAACTACCCAAATGTATACGCAAATAAAGGAGGGGTAATTTTCATTTATTTCATTACTGTATTGGAGACACTGTGTTCTTGGTTGCGAAAACAAACTCCTTTTGGTGCTTTTTCACTGGATGGTACATTTCGGCACACAATGCTTTGGCGCTTTCCTACTCCATGGTATGGTACGACACGGCTCGTTATGGCTCACTTTGTGGCGCTTTTCCACTGTTTGCTACATTACGGCTCGCTTTAAATGCTACCACCTCTGTTGAGGTTCCGATACTTAAATGTGACGTGGAAAAGCTACATTTGTTTGGCCTTCCAAAGGAGGATACAATATATTGGGAAGGAACAACCAAACAGATCAGTTGATACTCCATTACGTCAGTCACTTTCCGTTCCTGATTACCCTGCTAGGTACCACTACCGGTGCCCCCCTGGCTTTCGCCACTTTTGGTGATGCCCTGGCATTCTGCGCCGCCCTAGCTCCCTCCACTGCCAGTGCTCCCTGGCTTCCTGCACTGCCATTGCTGCCCTGGCTTCCTGCGCTTCCGGCACTGCCCTGGCTCCCTGCACTGCCATTGCTGCCCTGGCTTCCTGCGCTTCCGGCATCGCCCTGGCTCCCTGCACTGCCATTGCTGCCCTGGCTTCCTGCGCTTCCGGCACTGCCCTGGCTCCCTGCACTGCCATTGCTGCCCTGGCTTCCTGCGCTTCCGCCACTGCCCTGGCTCCCTGCACTGCCATTGCTGCCCTGGCTTCCTGCGCTTCCGGCATCGCCCTGGCTCCCTGCACTGCCAGTGCTACCCTGGCATCCTTTGTCTCACAGAAGCACAGGAGTACATATGGGTGCTCCACCTTTTCCACAGCTTCCCAGTAGATGACTATCGGCTTTCCCCGACAGACTGGGCGCATCAGCTAACCGAGGAACGACCCCTAGTTGAGATCAAGTGCCCCAAACGTATAAAAATTTATATTTTATGTCTTTGAAAATTACATATTAATGCCCATGTTTTGACAATGAAACCAGGCTGGTAGTGCACATGCATAAAGTGCATCACTTGTAAAATAACGGTCGAAGAGGAGAAGAGGCAGACAGATTGAGTGTGACTTGTAAAAGTGTTTTTAAAAGCTCTAAAGAGAGATCGAAATAAAAATACTTATCTGGTCTGCATCCTAAACTGAACAGGTTTGGGCGAATGAGATTATTTTGGTCAGGTTTTATGTTACAGTTGAAACTGACAAAGATTCTTCCATGATGTTGTGTGTGTGTGTGTGTGTGTGTGTGTGTGTGTGTGTGTGTGTGTGTGTGTGTGTGTGTGTGTGTGTGTGTGTGTGTGTGTGGTGTGTTGTGCACGTGTGTGTGTGTGTGCACATGTGTGCATGTGGAGAAGACATGCATGAAAAGAGAACTGCTAATGAACTTAGACTAAAGACTTTTTTCCGGTTTTCCCTGAATTAAATTGGATCGACATTTTTATTTATTTTATTTTTTATTTTTTCACATTAATCACGAATCTAAATGAACTGAGCTTTACAAAAAGAAACTGAACTTTAATACACACAAACTGAACTTTATTACATAAACTGAAAAGTATTATAGACCTTAAAATGAATTCAGTCTGTTGCGGTATCAAATTCTTCATATTGATTACTGTTTTATCATTCTTAGTTTCGATGTAATTGTGTTTGCTTTGCCTTTTTTTTCTCAGTGTTCCAACTACTATTTTTTATGTTTGTCAGTGTTAAAGGAAAGTGTTTCTGTATTGAACATCTGGTCTTCAGCGTAAATTTATATCTTTCTACCCCACTCCATTAGAACCAAGAACTGGTCTAGTAAACACAAGTCACAATAAACAGCAAAACTGTTGAAGGAAGTTTTGTACTCACTCATTTGGTGATTGCAACTGGTGCTCTTTTTCAGGTCTAAGAAATAGGAGAAACAGCAGTGAATTTTTGTGTTCTGTAATATAACTTGTGTTGTGTTTGTATGTCTTTATTAGCGGATGCATGTGCAGGCTTACTGCACAGTATATATCATTAGCAATTGCACTCATGCATGCATTTGCCAGGTAGAAGAACATGTGTGATGGAGCTACTAACACATTACAACTCACATACCTTAATAACTGTTGGGTGTGGTAAACCTCTAATAGTTCAAATAACCAGTGTTGGGCAGTAGCGTGGATACAACTTATTGACGCTATACAGTGAGGCATGCATATACACTAAACAAAATTATAAACGCAAACACTTTTTTTTGCCCCCATTTTTCATGAGATGAACTTTTTGTATGTACACAAAAGGTACGTCAAAATAAAAATATTGTTTAACCTTTGAAGAAAGTTTAGCTAAAATCGTTACATTTTAAATCATTGGTTATTACAAACAAAGAAAAAAAAGAAAAATAATTTTGTTAAAAAACATATTTCATAGTGCCCTAAAAAATCTTTTTTTAAATGTATTTAATAAATTATTGCAAAATTCTATAAGTTTCATGATTTAAATTACTTAGCACTTGCTTTTTGATTACTAAAATTTAATCTAACTAAATAAAATAAAATGGAAGTTCAAAAAAATTAAAAAGAAAAAAAAGAATACAGAAAAATTAAATCGGAAAAAATATATATTTTAAAAATATTTCTGTACTCTCAGTGTCAAATGCAGAAAAGTTCATTCTTGCATTCATGCATTAATTACCTCAAGGCTCGATTACTGTAATGCCTTACTGGTCATTAGAGTAATCAAGCAAAAGTGTCCAATAACAGGAAAAAAGCTAAGATAAATTACGTAGTATGAAATTAGGACTTTTTTAAAAACACTTGCAACTATAGTGTAGGTCAGGTGCATGAGCGTGTTGAATTCAGTGAGTGCATTAAGAGTGGTAGTACTTACTTAATGCAGGATCTTTCTTCTGTATTTCTGAAACATAAATAGCCTATGGTTATAATGCTGAAATACTGCATAGTCACAATACATTCCCCTAATTCAGAAATACTTTAATTATTCTTTTTAATGTCTTTTTTAAATTATTTATCTATGTTTATGTATGCACATGAGAATCGACTTCCTCCTGCTGTACTTTCTGTAGTCTTATTGACAGATGTCTCGTCCAATCCTAGGCTACCTGTTATATTTAATCTGACTTGTCGTTGTGTTTTCAGATTTTTTTTTTTATTATTTTTTTTTTTTAGATTTGTCTGATATATTTTTGATGAGTGTAACAGGATTAGAAAGAATATTTAAGTTAAAGAGTTGTGATGTGTGAATTCCTTGAAATAAGGCATTTGGTTGTATTCAGTGTTCAAAGGCTCCAGTGTTCAAAAAAGTTGTCCTACTGAACCGAACTGAACCGTCTTCCAACATTATGCCGAAAGTGATCTCTAGCAGCGTGTACGTCACGCAATGTTTGAGATTTCGGGAATTTTACCTTTACTAAACATATTTACATATATCGAAATCGTCTTCCATTGCGATTTCCTGTGTATCTAAATATGTTTAGTGAAAGATAAATCTCCCGAAATCTCTGTGTAAAGTTTGCGTGACGTAGACGCGCGAGAGATCACTTCCGGCGCAACATTGGAAGGTTCAGTTCGGTTCAGTTGGACTTCTGATTCAGATCAGTTAGACGGCTGTTGACAAGAGGTAAAAACTACATAAATACTGTTCGTTTTCTCACACAACCCGCTCGTTTCGATGTCTTAGGTCATCAATGTGTACTTACATTAACGAGTCATTCAATCATGTTTAATTTGGACTTCTCTGTGCATGCTCTTTGAGGTGGTGACCATAGACCTGCATTATATGACTGGCAGACAACAACCGGTTCAACCATAAAATATCAAAATTGAAACTACTGTGGAAACAAAGACACCTACATCTTGGATGCACTTGAGGTAAGCTAAAACATATCAAAAAATAATTTCAAAGTGAACTATCCCTTTCAGATTAGTTAAGTACATTAACATTATTATTTTATGTTTCTTTTAAAAGTGTTTGCAGAGTATGTGATCATTTTTTGCAATGTCCTTTATTTTAGCACTAAGATTTTTCTGATTTTTCTTTTTTCTTTTGACCAGATCTGTCAAAAGCTGATGTGGAACGTTTTGGCTGTTTTTTTGCCTCTTCCTACATTTCTTCACCCATTGGTTCTCGTGACTGTCCTCTCAGATCTGGACTTCCTCTCAAGCCAGATCATTCAAAAGCAGGTTTGGGATATTTTGGCAGTGTTTTTTTTTGTTTTGTTTTGTTTTTTTGCCTCTATAAAGAATTTTTCATCCTTTGGTTCTCAATGTTTTCCTCTCATACCCAGACTTAATCTGGGTATGAGATTGCCTCTTTGTAATGTTTTTGCTTACTGTTTTTTAAAATGTATTTTTAAAATGTATTTTCTGTGACTTTTTGTCCTTAAATACTGTTAATGTATTGTTAACCTATTACCTGTTTTAAATAAATGGCAAACAATGTACTAATACATAATCTATTTTGTCTTTACTTTTTCCATTAAAGTCTGTTTGGAATGTCTGTATACATTATGTATAGGGATGTTAATAGATATCAGACAATAGAGTAAATAAAAAAACAGTATTTATATTTTAACTTTATATTGTAGAATTATAGCTGGAACCATTGCTGCCAGTACTTTGTGAAATTACTGCACAGCCTTAAAATTAAAAACTGTAAAATTACGGTAAAGGGCTGGAACCACAGCTGCCAGTACTTTACTGTGAAATTACAGCATTGTTGAAACTGTAAAATTACGGTAAAGGGCTGGAACCACAGCTGCCAGTACTTTACTGTAAAATTACAGCATTGTTGAAACTGTAAAATTACGGTAAAGGGCTGGAACCACAGCTGCCAGTTCTTTACTGTAAATATACGGGTGAATTTTTTACAGTGTAGATTACCTTGGTGGATTATTTATATTTTTTCAACCTGGCCTTTAAGAACTAACGTAGACTCGTTGTATTCTGGGACACTGTTGCACTGTAAAACGTCCCGTTAGATATCAATGCGCTGGAAAGATAAACCAGAAAGACTAATTTCTATAATAAAACACATACATTTACTTGGTAAAATAATCATATAATCTTTATAACTTTGTTGTATAAGCATCTATACACTCTTTTAACTGACAATTGCTTGTTTCATATACATTTTAAATATTTATTTTAAATCCCTTAAAAAAGTACAAATATTTGCTGATTGTAACTCAGAATTTTTGTATAATACAATAAGAATGTTTTTTTGGAATTTTCTGGTGGGTGATCGTGTAAGAGCCGCTTTCTATGGAGGTATTCTCCTCTTCCTTTTGTCCTGCACATTTCCCCTATATTTTTTTGTGATTCATTTTGTTCTTTGCATATCAGATGAGTTGTGACGTGCTCAAGGTAGTTTTTATGAGTGTACTTATCACACACAGTTGAAAAACACTCACCTGGTTGAGGTGGAGATGGAGGTGGAGTTGTAGCCAAAATAAATAAGTCTGTGAGGAAATACAAAAACAGATCATGAATGATAAAGTGAAGCAAATCATATATTTTCTCAAATGAATAATCAGATTTAATACTTGATAACCCGTCACAATAGTTTGATGAGGTTTTGCAGTGATCTATACTGTAGCAAACACACATTACAGAAAAGCAGAAAAAAGTTTAAGGGTTAAATCTGTTCCTAAATGCCCAGCAGACTACACTGTAAAAATGAATATATGACCATTTAAAAAAATATTTAACCATTTAAAATGAGTAAAGTTTAAAATTCCACCATTGGAACAATTATTCAGCTTTTTCAATTAGTTTAAACATCGAGTTATACATATTCTTACTATAATATAAAAAAAGAAAATCAGTTGAGCTTTTGAAATAGTGGTTTTAATGAACTTGGAGCCAACTAAACAGGTCATTCTCTTTAAGTTTAACTCAAATCACACACAAATGCTCTCTAAGCATTGTTTAATAAGCCCACTGCTTTTCATAGAACTGAAACGGAAAAAAGGGTCATTACTTCAGGACACAAAAAGGGTAAAATATTAATCTGCAAACCATTATTAAAGATATAAAATTACAATCGTTTTTTTACATGAGAATTAAGCTGACAGAGATGTTCTCATCCACCTTTTAATTTACAGAAAGAAAAAAGAAAACGTAACTGCCATGATATTATTCCTAACATCTCCTTTTGTAAGTCTTCATGATTATGGAACAAAATACAGGCGAGTGATACGACTGTAATACCTAATAGTGTTACAATAATAAAAACAGCCCTGACTCCTAAGCTCAATCAAGCTTTATTCTATGCAAAATAAATCATCATATTACTGTAATTATATTATTATTGATGATATTATTACTATTAGTAGTATTGCATGATCTAATAAAGATATTTACCACTAGTTTAGTTAGCTCCAGCTGGAGAACACTTGATTCTCAGCGGCTCCTCTTGTGTAGGGGATGTTTCCTCTTTAAGTGCTCCAACATGCATGTGGTGCTCACGTGAAAAGCAAATTCTGCCTTGCATGTATTGCACATGACAGCATTGTTGGTTTTAAGTTTTCGTAAAACTTTGCCAAACCTTGCTAGTTCGGATTCGTTTGCACTTTTTAAAAAAAAAAAAACACACGCTGTTTTTTCTTCTGCCGCACTTGTCTACATTTATAAAGGGCTGCAGTACACTCTAGCGCCAAAGCGCCGTAGCGGTCAAATCGCGATATTGCACGCCCTTACATTAGATCACGTGAGATCAAACGACTACTCGACAAACAAAGATATTTATCGACAATTTTTATTGTCGACAATGTCGACTAATCGTTGCAGCCCTGAATTTTAAGTAGTGTTTTAAAAGGAATTTCCAGTGTAAGGCATAGTTAATCATTGTCTTGTACAGGATGCGTCTCACATACAGTACGCCAAAACCAACAGTGCATATTCTGATCAAGCAAACAAGGAAACGTAATAAAACGTGTCACACAACATTGATTTTACCGCCTAACCCTGAATTTACTATCAAACACAGATTTTTACAGTTGTTAGTGGTGTATTACATGATTTTTTTTTATATTTAAAAATATTTAATTGCACAGTGTGAAGAATTTTGTGCTTTTAAATCCAGTTTTCAGTAATTCACATAACCAGTTAAAAACGAGTGCTAAATAAAAACTACTTCTGAAATCATAAACATTCGCTGCTTACGAACTGTAGTTTTTTAACATAAATCAACTACAACAAAGTGTAAATGTATATACCCTATTACTGAGATGCTAGTCAACAGGTAGAAAGGAATTCATATTTTGAAGGTCCTATCTATTAGGTCCTAGATTTTTGCCATTATTCACTTCAAGGACTGATTACCAAATAGAAAAGAAATAAAGAAAAAAAGAAGATCTTTTCAATAGCACAACTTTGTACTCGTGCGGGATGGGTGTACTCGTACAACATTCACACCCAAGTCATTCGCTGTACTAAATCCCATGTACGTTTGCATATGTGTGAAAATGGTATCACTTACTGTACACACACAGTTTTGCTTTTTTGCTAAATTTCCATAGTCGTAATGATTTTATACTGTAAAAACTTTATATTCTACCCCTTACACTAACCATACCTAAACCTACCTATTGCACAAAACCTGAATTTTTGCATAAAAAAAAACAAAAACAATTTAGTATGTTTATTAATCCATTTCCCTCGTCGGGACCGCTGGCTGATCCTCAAAATGTAGTTTTTTTCAGGTTTTACTATCCTTGTGGTTTTACTATCCTTGATAGCATTTAATTCTCTTTCAAAAAGAGACAATTGCAATTTCCATTCATGCTGAAGAAGCCTCTAAGCCATGCTACTCTACATAAAATCACAAAAAGAAATGTTAGGCAAAGCAACCACAGTCACCACTCTTTACACTGTATAGAAAAAACACAACAAAATGAAAACAAATGGTGACTGCAGTTTTCAGTCCCT
This sequence comes from Hybognathus amarus, assembly GCA_030378365.1. Lineage (NCBI taxonomy): Eukaryota > Metazoa > Chordata > Actinopteri > Cypriniformes > Leuciscidae > Hybognathus > Hybognathus amarus. The sequence continues at coordinate 6,202 of JAQIUQ010006096.1, read as the reverse complement.
AACATTCTCTCTAACATCTTAATTTCGTTAATGAAAAGAGAAAAAACATGCTTAAGACACTGAGAAAAAATAGACATTTAACTAAGTTGATTAAAAAAATTGTATGATTATCTTGATAAATATTTATTTTTCAAGGGAAATATGTCATAGTTTTTGTTTCATGCTTCACTCACCTAAAGGATTATTAGGAACACATGTTCAATTTCTCATTAATGCAATTATCTAAACAACCAATCACATGGAAGTTGCTTCAATGCATTTAGGGGTGTGGTCCTGGTCAAGACAATCTCCTGAACTCCAAACTGAATGTCAGAATGGGAAAGAAAGGTGATTTAAGCCATTTTGAGCGTGTCATGGTTGTTGGTGCCAGACGGGCCGGTCTGAGTATTTCACAATCTGCTCAGTTACTGGGATTTTCACACACAACCATTTCTAGGGTTTACAAAGAATGATGTGAAAGGGAAAAACATCTAGTATGCAGCAGTCCCTGTTTGGCTCATCTCTCTAGAATTTGATACTAAAAATAATATATAATATACACTGTAAAAAATAAACCGTACATTTTACGGTTAAAGAGCTGTGGTTGCCAGAACTTTACTGTTAAAAATACGGTAGGATCGTTAATGGTTTACAGACTTAACTTAAAATTTACAGTAATAAACCATATTTTATTTTCGGATAAAATGTGGATTTACCAACTTGTTGACGTATTGATATCTGTTTTAGACCACTGTAATACACAGACAACCAACAATCATCACAGCAGTAATGAGAGTTACATGAGCAAGCTCATTACAAATGAATACTTGAATAAAGCAATACTTATTTAAAGAAGCTGCACAGTGTCATTCACACAAACATTAAGCACCATCATGGTAACACACATAAAATTAAAAAAATGCAATAAACATTAATTTAACAACATTAAATGTAACATAAAACCCTAGTGTGCATAACTGATTAGAAAAAAACAATAAAAACTATGAGGAACTTATTTCAACAAAAATACATAAAATGTGATATATACATACATTTAATTTACAGTTTTTCACTGTAAATTATACAACGATTTGTTCTTTTTCACTTTCAAAAACTGTAAATTTAACGGTATTTTACTGTAAAATTATTTCACAGTTATTTACTGTGTATAGTACGGAAACTTTCTGTTTACCAATTAACAGTTTTGCACTGTAGCATTTTTACAGTCTTTTACTGTTAAAATCACAGATATTTTTTTACAGTGTAGGCTACTTTACTGTTTTATTTATAACAAATATTTTTGTCTGTAATGCAACCTCTTGAGTCAGAGTTAGTAAAAGGATATATAGGCCTATGAAGTGCCAGGTAAATGTGCCAAAGCCAAAGGAAAGTTAGAAATAGACATTAAAGTAAATCAGTAAGACTGAGATTAAGTTAATAAAACAATGTGAAAAGTAGATGGGAGGAAGAAAAAAAACAGGAAGATGGCTTTATAACATCCAAAGAAATGCTTGTAAAGGTAGAGTAACAAGGAGATATAGACAGGAATAATTATTTCGACTTAGATTTGAGCACATTTAGCATGTTGGTGTCATGTGTCTGTGGTGCGACGTAGCCCTTCTCTCACATAAAAGTACATGACTGTCTCCTTCAGTAGGTTATCAATGGCACTATGCACTCGACATAATGGCGACTTGAGCATTCAAATCATCTTAAGCATCTTAATTTTTGTAAAATAAACTAAAAATAAAAAAACATGCGTAAGGTATTAAGGAAAAAAAGGCATTTAACTAAGTTGATAAAAAATATGTTCATTTTAATGATAAATATGTATTTTTAAAGGGAAATATGTAATGATAATTTAGGGTGTTTTCACATCTAGTTCGGGACCTTGGGCAAAAAACGTTCTCTGGTCCGAATCAGTTGACGAGTTGGTAAAAAGAACCAAAATGCAGCCTGTAGATTTTAAGCAGCCCAATAGCATGTAAACAATCTTGTGATTCTGGGTGGATCACACACACACATACAAATACAAGAAAAAAACTGTATTACTGGGTCTGCAGATTTCAACCAGGACTTGACAGAGTGTGTCCATTCGCAAGGCAAAGTATAATAGTTTGTAATTATTTTAAATATGTTGATGTATTATACATTTTAAAACCGATGATTTCCACAGTTTAGTCCACAAAGACTGCCTAATTAGACTACCGATGAACAGTTTTTTTATCAGTCCCTCTTAAACTCCTAAACAATTTGATTATTGATTTGTTGTAGGGTATTCATTTAAGATCCAAACACCTAAAAGCACAGCATCTACAAATGACAAAGTAGGAACTACATACCCAGTTATTGTGAGGCCAGCCAGCACTGAGAATAAAGGTATAACCATTTTGAAGGAGTTTCATTATTCCAGTAGGATATTAAGTTTTGTGTCCTTATTCACTTTGAAGAAAGGAAGCAAGAGACTGTGTAGAACAAGGGTAGGACAAGTTTTTTGACTTGCAAATTGATTTCTTCAATGATGCATCATACAATTAGCCTGACTTCGTCATACTCGTATTGTAGTCAGAATGTGAGTCTGATACTTCTCCATAGGGCTTAGATAATGAGGCGTGTCTTCACCAAACCAGGAAAATATAAAACTCTGCACTGTTGGATAGACTTAACAAGCAATGCAATGTTTTATTGAAGTGGGTTTTTTTTTATGAGCTATGCAAAGTTGTACAGAACTATTACACACACACGAAGTTTGCACCTGTGACTCACAGTGAAAGCTGCTGTCAGCCTTTAAAAATAGAGAGTGACTGGGGTGATGCAAGTACTGAATTTGAGCGGTCGTACTCAAACTGCTGTCTTAACTCCCGCATCGCGATGGGCATCTGATGAGTTTTGTCGAGTTCATGTCAATAGCGCGCTCTCTGTAGGTATATATTCATATTGATGTTTTGCCGCTATGTGAAAAAATCCAGCAAAATGCACCTTTGCGTTTGTCGACCCCAAAGGATTAACTTTAGCCTGACCATAAATTGTGATTAAAATATACATGATCACTCACTCAAGACACCGCTGCATGCAGGAGGAGCAGTGTTTGGCACTGGGAGTTTTTCAGGGCAAGCTGTGTGGAGAAGCCCATGTCATCTCTATTTCTTTACCATCCTGACCACTGTACTAAGATAAATCTATGCTAACTTGAAGCTATCCTAACTGTACTAAACTACTAACTAACTAGGCTACACAAAATAATTGAAAAAACTATATAAAGGCTATGCTAAATAGATGCTAAAATACTCTATCCTAATCATTTTCAATACTCGTAATTCCAACTCTCGACTCATAGTAGTTTTGATGAAACAAGATGGTTTTTATACTTCCAAGGGTGTGGTAGCTCATACCAAGGGCGTGGTGAGCTGGAACCTGCTTACGTCAGCTCTCACCACTTACGCGAAGCACCGCAAACATCCAATAGGAAAATTCAACTGCAGTAGCCACCGTTCAAACGGAAGAGGGCAGCACTCAGATGTTTTACACCATATATTGTAGAATTAAAACACTTTATGCCCAAATGTCAAAAAGGACTTGGACCATCGGACTCAAACCATCGAACTTGGGACCGCCGAAGTCAGGTCTCTCCTGGACCATCGGACTTGGGACCATCGAACTTGGGACCGTCGAAGTCAGGTCCTCCTGGACCATCCGACTTGGAACCACCGAACTTGGGACCGTCCAAAGTCAGGTCCTCCTGGACTACCGGACTTGGAACCACCGAACTTGGGGCTGCCGAAGTCAGGTCCTCCTGGACCATCGGACTTGGAACCACCGAACTTGGGACCGTTCAAGTAAGGTCCTCCTGGACCACCGGACTTGCAACCACCGAACTTGGGACCTCGAAGTCAGGTCCTCCCTGGACCATCTGGACTTGGAACCACCGAACTTGGGACCGCTCAAGTCAGGTCCTCCTGGACCACCGAACTTGGAACCACCGAACTTGGGACCGTCGAAAGTCAGGTCTCTCCTGGACCATCGGACTTGCAACCACCGAACTTGGGACCGCTTGAAGTCAGGTCCTCCTGGACCATCGGACTTGGAACCACCGAACTTGGGACCGCCGAAAGTCAGGTCCTCCTGGACCATCGGACATGGGACCATCCGAACTTGGGACCGCCAAAGTCAGGTCATTCTGGACCATCTGACTTGGAACCACCGAACTTGGGACCGCCAAAGTTCAGGTGTCTTCTGCGACCATCGGACTTGGAACCACCGAACTTGGGACCGCCAAAGTCAGGTCCTCCTGAGACCATCGGACTTGGAACCACCGAACTTGGGACCGCCAAAGTCAGGTCCTCCTGTACCACCGGACTTGGAACCACCGAACTTGGGACCGCCAAAGTCAGGTCCTCCTGGACCACCGGCCGCAGAACCGATTTGGCATGGGATTTGCAGACTCGATTAAGAGTAAAGAACGGTGCTGTGCCGTCTATATTGGATCTGACAGGAATTGTACAACACACGGACTCTTGGTCGAACATGTATGGGCGAATCCGGTTGCCATTTGACAACATTGGACGTTTTCCCCCACGTGCATCCGACGGGTGAGTTAAACTCATTATAATATGCAAAACTGTTATCCACTCACAGCAGTGGGCGTTTATTTCCAAGTCTTCAGTGCGACGCCCATAAAAACTGACCGTTTTTCAGGTAGGCTCACAACTTGGGTACAAAATAGCCTATTTCTTATTCATTTTGATGTTTTTGAATGCATTTGAATGCGAACGTCATAAATTGACCTCAAACAACAATATAATAAAATTTAAAAAGCCAGTTCATGATCCCTTTAATAATAAGTTTCAAAGGGGTATCAGGCCGTGAGTGCAGAGATGCTCTGCGTGAGTAGTATTTACGACAGTAACGTTAAATACAAGTACTCCACAGTGACACTAGGGGTTTGACAAAAACAGAATTCCTGCATAGTGTGCCTTTAATGCTGGATTTCAATATGAGGGGTGGTGGCCAAATTGAAAAGAAGCCATTCAACGCTACACTTTTGTATGATGTAATTCAAGGTATCTTTGGACTTATGACATTGAAAAAAATCTCTTGTTCCTTGTCTTAATATTAATGTCATTTTTATTGTATTTTATTGGCCGGTTGCAGTCTCTTTTTTCTGTAGCCACTTCTGAAGTCTAAATTAAGTCTTTTGCATTTTACAATGGGTAAGTCTCCAGCTGTCAGAAGTGATTGGAAGAGCTGGGGTGGTGGATAAATAAAAACCATAAAGCTATAAAAAAAAATTATGGCTGTTTAACACTTATGCAAGACTGTTAGTAACTGAAAGTTAGTACTGCCACAGCTCTGACTTCTATTCATCAATGATGGAATATTATAGAAAGACTCTATAAATAAAATGTGTTGACTGTTCCTGTACTGTTATATTCTGGTTTGATTAATGGCTGCAGTGCTTAACCTTAATGTGAAACTGTTGGAGAAAATGCCATTACCATGAAATTTACCACATTGAACTATTTTTATTATCTTTTTTGAACAACTGGAAGACATTTCAAATGTAATATTCACAATAAATGTTGTGCTAAATTATAACACTCTTTTTTGCTTTACTCCACAAATAATGTGTTGATGTACACATGATTAAATTGCTTCTACAGGGCCCGTAGTTGCTGAGGACATTGGGGGTAAGATGAAGTTGGTGTTATACAGTAATGTGGGGGGGGGTGGTTATCGAATTTAGATTGGGTTTCATAAGTGTAAACCACAGTAAGTGGGGGAGGGTGTTATGAACCTAGTATGGGTCATAATGAGCACGTATGAACAGTTGCGGAGAGTGATGAAACGCCAGAAACAACAACTGGTGAATTAAGGTTGATTCAGTAAAATTAGCTCAAGTCAGGATAATCATATTTTCTGTCTACACCTTTTGATGTTAGCCTTACGTTGACTGAGCTAACGTTACCATACACTGCTGCTGGGTAATTTCAGACTTAGCTAAATATTTAATGTATATTTAATGTAGAACAATCTGCTTACTAAAAAACATTCTGGTGCGACATTTTTGTCATTGCACAAGCTATAAACAGGCCGGTGCATGGTGGTTTTGCTGACTCCCACGCCACAGGCCAAATATATATATATATATATATATATATATATATATATATATATATATATATATATATATATATAAATATATTTGTCTTTTATCAGTAGTTTC
>JAQIUQ010006095.1:0-30661 GCA_030378365.1 Hybognathus amarus | reverse complement strand
AGAAAGAAAGACATGGACATCTTGGATGACATGGGGGTGAGTAAATTATCAGCAAGCTTTTTTTAAAAGTGAACTACTCCCTTAATGACTATACACTGAGTAGATATAGTAATATGACAAATCTCTTTACAGAGATGATTAAAGGATCAAAAGAATAAGTATTTATTCCACAATATTATTAGAATAAAACGCTTATGATTGGCTCTCGGAGAAAGGGAGTTATATGCTCAGATTCTCAATCTGGACAATTCAGCCAAGATTTCTAGACATTTTGAAATAGATAAAGTTAAGTAATAACATTGGCAGTAATATTTCATTCCCGGGTTCCTGCAGGTTGGAAAAAAAAGTTGCAAAAAGTAGTAGATAAACATAATTATACATATTCAATTGAAATGTAGAGAGAACTTCAAATAAGCAGAGAAAGGTAAAAACTGTTTTACGCAGTAATAATATTTCAAAAAAGAGTGAGACGAGGAGGGGAGGCAACAGTGCAGGAGGAAGCAGCAGTGAATCACGTGATCCTGACATCACTGTGTTTGTGTTAGTTTGCGGTGTGCCCGACTGGAGTTACTCACATCTGCTCCGGGAAGTGGGAAAAGTTGTCTGGGCTTCGCTCTATTGAGCGTTTAATGCATTTTTTTGCGTTTTCCGGTTCGATATTTCGAGGCTGCAGGTTCAGTTCGTGGTTCCAGGAGTTTTAAAGACTAAAAAGGATGGGTCTGAAACAGAGCAGTCCGTCAGGCGGGTGTCCGGGTCAGGTCTTACTCCGGGGTCCGATGTGAACAGCGGGAGCGCGCGAGCTGCGGTGTTGCGCTATCACGCGGGCGGGTCGACGGGTCAGATCGGGGAACGGGTCCAGTATTCATCACACACACCCGGATCATTCATCCAGAGCGCGATCATACCCACCAGCGGCCCGAGAGATGATGACACTGACGGGCAGAGGACACTGATGATCGGCTCTTTACCTGCACACCTGACGCCTCACATGCTGGGCGGTAAGAGCTGCGATTATAGGCCTATCACTCAAATAACATGTATGATTTAAAAAAAAAAAAAAAAAAAATATATATATATATATATATATATATATATATATATATATATATATATATATATATATATATATATATATATATATATGCACAAATACTCATTAGCATTATTATATTAATCTTTTTGACCGTATATGATTAATTGTTTGCGCTTATCATAATTACAAGGTTGATTGGGACACTTTTCCCAGTCATTTCAATGGCAAAAATTGTCTCAGTAAACCTGAATTCAGCCCTATGACTTATCATGTAGCTTATTGACCATTGGTTTTGATTATGATTTAGGCTATAATGCCATCTGTTGTCTTTTTCTTATTGGTCTAATATGGTTATTCTGCTTGTTTTATAATCAAAGGCATATTCATTCAAATATATTAATGAATCTTGTTGACATTTTATGATGAATTAGTTATAATCACAAGCTCATGTGTGTATTGATCTGTATCATAATCTAGTTTATCAACCTTATCATCAGGCTTAGTTGTTTAAAGATGCCAGTAAGTCCATGTATGCATTGCATTTACTTTTACTATAATGTACCTTATTGGTATGTGATTGCTTATTGTATCATATGTAGTGTTACAATCACAAATGCATTATAATATAACTTATCTTATTGACCCTATTATAAGAGCTTATTATAGTAAGGTCATTAAGTATATATTTTATAATATGGTTTTAAAGTTTTAAAAGACCACCTTTTCTTGACTGAATGTTTCATTGCATATTTGACGGTTTTCGTTGGTGTGTGTGTGTGTGTGTGTTTCTGTAGATCATGTTTTGAACAGTGTGATCTAGAGCAGAACTGAATGCTGACCGTTTGTGTTGTTGTGGATTTGTTACAGTAACTATAAACAGAGACTTCCTCATTTAATAATTAGAGAACATTGAAAAGGATGAAGCGTATTTCTTTATTATTGCTGATGTGTTTATGTTGGCTTGAAACATACTAAATTATGAAAATAAATCAGTACATTGCTAAAAGGTTTGCCTGTTCAGATTAAGGTCAGGTCAAAAGGGTTAGACATATAATATTATATAAAAAGTTATATTTTTGTGACCTTTGAGTGGCAATAAATATCAAACCTTTATTGTGTTAAGTTACAATGGTTATTTAATTTAATCTGATAATGACAGAGTATATTAAATAAATCATTAATGAATTGTCCAGTGAATTTCTTAGTAGTTCTAGATTGAGAAGAATCAGAGGGAGCGAACAAACACACATGAACGTGATAACTCGATCAAACTAAATGCGTCTTTATAGCAGGCATGTGTGTTGTTGTGTAATATATACGCTAAAGTGAGTTTTTACGTGCATATGATACGCATTGGTTGGTTAGGTTAAGTTTAGGTGTGGGTGGGGTGCGTGTGTATTATACGTTTGGCTAGAATTAGTGGTTTGGGTGCGTGTGTATTATACGCAAATGAACTGTCGTATCAGATTGCACGCGAAAAACTGCGTTTCATATGCACATAAAAACTCATTTTCGCGTATATATTACACTACAATACACATGCGTGTTATAGAGACGCATTTACATGAGAACAGGCTGACGTGAGAGAATCTGCATCAGTCATGTATAAATGCATTGCTTTTTATTATTTTGACAGTTATTGTATTTGTTAACAAGACATTTACGAGCCATAGTTCCTGTTGAAAACCTTCTTTATGAGTGTGTTGGGAGTGTTGGGTTGCCAGATCTTTGATTTGTGAGGCAAAATCTGACCTATAAAGTATCATTATTATTTATTATTTTATTTTTTTGCTATTGTAATTGCAGCATCAAACAGAAATGAAAGTGTCTGATTGAAATGTCTGGTTTTGTTTCCTTGACAAAGACACAAAATCAACCTTGGTGTATTCACAGGGACATTCTTCTGCACTTTATGTGTCAAATTAGAGAGTGAAGGTCAAAGTGCAAGAGGCATGTGTGTGTCATGTGTTCTCTATCAATAATATGTGGTGGTGTGTGTGGTAAAACGTATTCTTGTCAGTTCAGATAATGAGCTGAAGTGTTTGTTTCTTTTAAAGAGAAAATGTAGACAATTGCATAATTACATAACCCAAACAAAATGTGCATAAACTGAATTGGATTGTTAAAAAAGCTTGAAGTTAACTCAGCCAAAATTATTATTGTTGGCATTGTCTTCTAAATCTACTAGCAGGCTGAACCTAACCAGCCTAATTTATTTGATGCATTTTGAGTAAATACTGTGCAAAAATATGTGATATGCAGATTACGAAAATCTTGAGCAGGGTGCAATCTCTAAAAATACAATTTTTTAAAGGTTATAACCAGTACTATACCAGTAAGAACTAATAAGAATGTAAATGTGTACCCTAAATGCAATGTAAGTTGCTTTGGATAAAATTCCCACCAAATGCATAAATGTAAAAGAAACTGGTTAGAAATGATCATTTAACATAGAACATCTACAGTTCATTGAGTCTACGCTCACTGCAATCGTTGGCTGAAACATTCGATGCATGTGGCACACAAAATTGGAAAAACTTCAGGAGTTTCTGAAGTTCGTTCATCTGATGTGTGTGTCTCGCTTCTTTAACAGTCGCGCCTGAAAACAAAAATGTAGAAAACTGTGCAATCTTATCAGGATTAACTTAAACACTGAATTTTCTGAAGTATGTGACTGAAGTTTCGCAGCATAGACTCTTTTAAAATCCGTCCAGAAGAGTTTTCACACACACATTTTACAGGTTCCATTTTCACACCTAAACATGACGGTGAAACAAACAAACTGTGATTGGTTACTTTACATGTAGGGCTGTCAAATCGGATTAATCGCGATTAATTTCATCCAAAATAAAAGTTGGTGTTTACATGTATATGTGGAGTGCACAGTGTATAATTATTTTATATATATATATAAATACACACACATGCTTGTATATATTTAAGAATTTTTTATCATGAATATATGATATAGATTTATATATATATATATATATATATCATATAGAAATATAAATATTTATATATAAATAATATCTGTTTTCTTTAAATATACATGCATGTGTGTGTGTGTGTGTGTGTGTGTGTGTGTGTGTGTGTATATATATATATATATATATATATATATTCAGGGCTGGTGCAAAAATTAATTGCGATTAATCATATCCAGAAATAAAAGTCTGTGTTTACACAATATATTTGTGTGTGCTGTATATAATTATTTTGTATATATAATAAACACATGCATGTATATATGTTAAGAAAATGTGTTGTTCATGTATAAAATGTATATTTATATAATATAGATTATGTATGTATGTGTGTATATATATATATATATATATATATACAGAATTTAAGCACAAATAATTCTTACATATACACGCACCTAGTAGGTATTTATATATACGAAAATAATTATATACAGCACACACAAATATATTGTGTAAGCACAGACTTTTATTTTGGATATATATATATATATATAAAATAATTATACACAGTGCAACCACACATATTATGTAAACACAAACTTTTATTTTGGATCAATTATTATCACTACTAATGGTTTAACAGCCCATACTACATGTCTTTAGTATATACTACTAGATATATACACATATCAACACAGCTAAAAGTAGGCCTATTACTAAATATGTTTGAGACCTTTTCATTAAAGCCCTACTCTTTACTTCTGACATGCCTTAATAGAGCACCCGTAAGAGCTGTGTTTGTAACGTTTGAGTTGTAGAAGGCTTTTTATTTTGTAATAGGTGTCATGCTAGTGTTGCAAAAACTACATACTTCACCTTTAGAGTTTTTTTTCTAAGAAGAATGTGTGACAGGTTTTGGTGTTATCTGATTGTATGATCAACTCAATAAAAAGAAAATCCTTCCTCTATTTGTACTGCATGCAGATTACCCATAAAATAATCATAACTCAAACTATTGCCATGACTGACTTGATGGGAGTTGTGTTTTTATAAGTGCTCTCACTGTGTATTTTAAATAGTTATTTTTTGGTGAATGCTGCCAAAACAATTTTTGTGAATAATTTATATAATTTTAGCATGAATATTGTTTAATGTATCTCAAAGGGTTCCCTGTATACATGTTGTTGAGAGTAGTTTTTCTGTACTGTACATGCACTTTACCTGGGTATATATTCAAATGAATCAATATTGAAATCAAATTAAATCAGAACTCAAATCAAATCGCAAATCTTGTGAATCAAATGTGAATCAAAAGCGAATTAAATGTGACATTGGTGTCAATATCCAGCCTGTACTCTAGACAGTGTTGTTGGACAGTTGATCCTTAAGCAACCTTTGCCATCATAACTCAGGCATGTGTTTCAATTCGACCTTTAACCCCAAACATCAGCATAAAGTTCCCCTGTAGACCTTGATTCAAGCTAGGCTATAAACACACACAGCTGTCTTATAGATTGACTGTTTGATGAGTGTGTGTTTGTGTGTGTAATCAGTCTTGTGATCCTGCTGTGTGTGTCTGAAGGAGGCTTCCCATGATCACCAGCTGACCTGTGTTTTGTTTGGAGTCTAATGCATGATAAACGGGTGTGTGTGTAACATTTTGAGTTTTAGATCATTTGAGTGAGGAACTTTAGTCCATTCCTCACATTTGGTCAAGGGCTATTTGAGTGGTTAAGACTTGGTTTTAGGGTTAAGATTGGGTTAAGGGTTAGTTGTTATTAAGGTTAGGGATTGCATTTTATCATTGAATGTCCTCAAAAGATGTGCGTGTGTGTTCGTAACCCAACTTCTCACAGGAGTTTGACTCTCTCATAATAACATTTGCCTGCTTATCTAGTTAGTGATTTACAGGTCAATGCATAAATGATTTCCACTTAAGCCTGAGTCTTGCAAGAACTTGCAAACATGTTCAACGCATCAAAACTGCTGCAAATCTTACAAAATGTACTTTATATGTAGTGCTATGATTTTACTGTGCATGCACATCAGATATGCATTATAATCAATAATATGCTTCAGCTCAGTTCTCTGTATTATGTTCTGTTGCATAATTTATAAGCATATATTTACTTTGATGTGTTTATTGGTGTTTTCATGTACAGAATTATACATAATCTCTTATACACAGTCTGTGTAAGAGATTCAACGAATGATTTATTGAAAGTGTGAGTGTATTGCATGATAAAAAAATTAAAGTTCTACAGTTTCAATGACAAATAAACTACTATAATGTTTAAAATTAGGTAAAATAATGCGATGGGGAATATATGTGTGTCCTGGATAATTCCAAATGCTCTTATTTTACATGTAAAAGAGACCTACACATTGCACAAAATAAGTTTGGTTTTAAAAATTGGTAGAAATACTACAGTTCAAAACTGTTAATTCCATACTATATATGGTAAATAACTGTGATAGATCTCATGGTACATTTAAATAATTAACTTAAAATACCATTAAATTTACAGTTTTTGAAAGTGAAAAAGACAACTCATTGTATAGATTTACAGTAAAACAATTAAATTGACGTTCCGATAATTCCCTCATAGTTTTTTCTAATCAGTTATTTACATTAGGATTTTATGTTACATTTAATGTTGTTAAATTAATATTATTGCATTTTTTTATTTTCATGTGTGTTTCCATGAAGGTGTTTAATGATTGTCTGAATATCACTGTGCAGCTTATATATATTAGTATTACATTTCTCTATGGAAACTGCTGTTTTGTGTTGAGCTTTGATTGATCATGTGACTCATCATTGCTGTGATGATTGTTGGTTGTCAGTGTATTACAATGGTACAAAACAGATATTCAATACTTCAATAGGTTGGTAAATTAATATTATATCAGATAATGAAATGCGGTTTATTGCTGTAAATTTTAAGTTAAGTCTGTAAAACCAATAACATTGCTACCGTATATTTGACGGTAAAGTTCTGGCAACAGCTGATGTTTTTTACGTAAAAATTACGGTTTTATTTTTTTTATAGTGTACACTGTAAAAAACATCCGTGATTTTAACAGTAAAATACTGTAAAAATGCTACAGTGCAAAACTTGTTAATTGGTAAAAAGTTTTACAGTTTTTGAAAGTGAAAAAGAACAAATCGTTGTATAATTTACAGTGAAAAACTTCACATTTTATGTATTTTTGTTGAAACAACTATGATTCCTCATAGTTTTTTTTTTTTTTCTAATCAGTTATGTACATTAGGGTTTTATGTTACATTTAATGTTGTTAAATTAATGTTTATTGCATTTTTATTTTATTTTATGTGTGTTACCATGATGGTGCTTAATGTTTGTGTGAATGACACTGTGCAGCTTCTATATATAAGTATTGCTTTATATACTAAGTATTCACTTGTAATGAGCTGTCATTGCTCATTTAACTCTCATTACTGCTGTGATGATTGTTGGTTGTCAGTGTATTGCAATGGTCTAAAATAGATATCAATAGTCAATAAGTCGGTAAATCCACATTTTATCAGAAAATAAAATACGGTTTATTACTGTAAATTTTAAGATAAGTCTGTAAAACCATTAACGTTCCTATTCGTATTTTTAACGGTAAAGTTCCTGGCAACCACAGCTGCCGGTTTTTTACCGTAAACTTTACGGTTTATTTTCTCTTACAGTGTACATTATTATAAATATGTAGTGAGTGTCAGTGCAAGCATTATGTGTCTAACATAATTCTGTATTTTCAGCTTCAGAATCTGATTACAGCAGCTTTATTCTGGTGTCATATTGCGCTGTATATTGAGGAATCAGGAGTGTACTCCTGATGTAGCCGAATACCACATTTAGCATTTTAATCAACAGTGTATGTTTTTACCTGAAAAACAGAACTTTATTTTGCCTTAAATGTTTTGTGATAGTACAGTCTCGTGACATGAGTGTGTCGTTACACCCTACAGTATATCAGACCTTTGTCTGAGGAGGTTTCAGTGTAATCATGATGAACTTTATAATTAACTTCATTTGAAATCCATCTTTACAGTCATTCGGCCATGTGCAGCTCGAGCACGTGTCTGTGGGTTTTCTGCATCAGATATTATTTATATTGTGTTGATAACCCAGTAATTTACATTACAGTAAATTAACGAGATTTCCAAAAGGGCTTTTTCATAGCCATGTAATCTTATAATTGCTAATCACTGTGAGGAAGTAAATATATAGGTTTTGTTCTCTTTCAGCTGACCTATATACTGTAGAGGAAATCAATCATATACATGACAATGATTACGAATGAGTTTTGTCTGTTCTGTTCGTTTCAGTTGGATTGGACTGTCCCTTCTGCTCGAAGTTTGTCTGCTCTGATGAAATGGATGTTCATTTGCCCATGTGTTTCTCCAAACACAGACTCTATTATAATGGTGAGAAAACCTTCATATCATTGACCTGTTTCTGCAATCCTGAGCTCTCACTGATAAAAACATATTTCATGCTGGACTGGCTTGGTTTCTGCCTGTTTTAACCCTGTCACCGCCCCGGTACCAGGGCGCGTAAACTTTACTTTGCTATATTTCTATTAAATCCTAATACTTATTATGACAAATTATACATCGTTGGAAAGGGCTAAGACTTCTAAATAGATATTCTACCCCTGTTTTGTGTTACAAATTATGTAGGAAGAGTAATTAATGAATTTATGACAATAGTGCACCTCAAAAAATCTGCATCATAACTGGAGGTCTGACCTTTGTCACAAAAAGTCTATTACCCACTTTTAATCATTGAAACTTCTGTTTTTATGCTAAAAGTTCATAATAAAACATATAATCTAGTATTTATAAAAATAATAATTATAGTATAATATTATCTTCTAAAAATGATAATATATATATACATATATTATTCTCTAAAAATATAATATTATTTTTTATTCGCCTTTCCCATTATATCACATAGTGAAGTAGTTATTCTCCTAAATATAATTTGAAAAGCTATATAAAACTCAGAATTCATCCTGTGAAAGCTGTTTCAGGAATTGAACGTTGCGCTGACCATAGAAATCGGTACTTGTATTCTATCAGGCTCTCCCTTTTTGGGCATCATTATATTTCATAATTTATGATCTTTTCTGAATCTCTTGAGACAAAAACACATATTGTCAGAAAAGGTCTGAGTCTCAAGTGTTCCAAGTTTTGTGACAGAATCTATATTTGGACAGAAACGTATTAATTTGTTAAAGGCAGAATGTATACAATGAAATTCAATGGAATTCAATGGCATCCCGGTGGCTGTTCTTTGGCACTATCGCCAAAAACAAAATCTCATGGAAAGTTCAATCTTTGTGATATCAATCTTCAAATTTGGAAAACATAAGCTTGGTTAAAGATTCATGGCTTCTTTGTTTTTTATAGTAATTTTAGAGTAAAAATATTTTTGTAAATATATTTTATAGAAAAATAAACAATATGTAGCAGTATATATTTTGAATTTAATGTAAATTTAAAGCTTCTCATAACTTTTTCATACTTTCATTTTTTTGTTTTCACTTTCTAGCAGTAATTCGTGCCCTGAAGTGTTCCCTTTAACACAAGACTCAAACTTGGGCACATTCCAAAGCATCCTTGAATGATACATCGAAGGGGAACGCCTCCAGCTCATTTGTTTAGATCGCGGGTAACTGATGCTGATAGTGAATGCTGCGAATGTTTGAATCTGTCTTGTAGATGCATGAATTTTATCCAGCGAACTCTGGTGAGTGTCCTACACGTCTGGATGACATGGTCCAGGACGACATCTATTCGCTCGCCTGCCCTGTCCCCGTACTCACACACAAAGGGTGAGAAACATTCACTGGACACAGTGTAGTACAGATGCACATCGACTTCCAGGGTTTCTTTCATCAGTCAATCATAGTTCATGTAGTGCATGTGTCTTAATCAAATTTAATTCAATTAGATATAATTCACCAAAAACAAAATATTTATAAAAAACATCATGGCATTGCACATAATAGCTTGGAAACAGTTTTCACTTATATACTCTTCTTTTAGCATTGGCAACCTCAGGCAATTAACCGCATAAACACTGCCTTACTGTCTGTTGCTGTCTCCGTAGTCCATGTACATTACCAAGCCTATAAAGCCAAATATCACAGTGCAAAAAAGGCTCCTGGTAAGGCCACTGCATTTGCTTTCAATCCATGACCTCAACTTACACTGTACATGGATAAATCAGAGAATGGATCAAATACAGCAGCATGTATTTGTGAGTAGTGAAAATTTGCATCTTACACAATAATAAAATATTTGTATAAAAGATTTTGAAAATAACACACAAAAAAAATTCTTTACTTAATTAGACACAAACAAATTGTACAAACTTACATAGCTTACTGTTACTATATTTAAGGACATAAGTTGCATGCATTTTATTTTAAAATTCAGACCTGTATGTTCTTTCAATTAACAGTATTTTATTATTTATGATTCATTCCCACACACACACACACACACACACACACACACTATGTAAACCTGTAGGTAAACCAACATTAGCATTACATTTTGATGAACTTGCTTAGCAAATGCAGGGAATACCCTTATAATCTTTATCTCTTGAACACTTACTATATCTTACTGTAGATAGAAACACAAACACACACATACAGTACATCTTATTTAGATTAAAGCCTTATTTAGGCGGTCATAGCCCAACCCAACATCCCTGGTCACACACACACACACACACACACACACACACACACATACACACACACACACACACACACACACACACACACACACACACACACACACACACACACACACACACACACACACACACACATACCTGCTGTCATGTGTCTGTGGAAATCATCTCATCCTTTGCTCCTCCAGGTGTATTGATGAATGGTTCGAGGTCAACAGGCTCTGTGTCCAGAACATCCCACAGATAAACAGTTAAACAGGTCAGATGTGACACACTTTACACCTGATAGAGAGATTTTAGATTATCAGTGGTGGAATGTAACGAAGTACAAATACTTTGTTACTTTACTAAAGTAACATTTTTGACGTATCTTTACTTTAAAGTAATAAATAGTGCATACTTTTTACTTTTACTTTGTTACATTTGCAGCAATTATTATACTTTCTACTCCACTACATTTCTACAACTTCTGTTACATTTTCATTACATTTTCTGATCAGTTTTCCCCTACCAAAACGTAATCTGATCTTCTGTACGTTGCACATTTGTCTCACCAGTGACATTTGGTTGCCATAGATACATTAACCCGGTCACACTAAATGCGTCTTGCATGCAGTGTGTTTGTTCGTGCAATTTATATGCGAAAATTTGTTTTCACATGCATAGGAAACGCACCGTGTGTAATATACGTTTGGTTAGGATTATGGCAAGCAAAGAGGTTCAGAATTACACCATAAATGAATCGCGTTTACTGCCAAACATCGTTATTAACATATAGTAAGGATAAGCATGATGTGTATTTTGCCTAATTGCAAGCTTGTTTTCAGAAATGGTGACAACTATTTAAATAATTGTTACATAACATAAATTGTTATGCAAATACTTTTACTTTTAATACTTAAAGTACATTTAAAATCAGGTACTTTTACCTTTTTACTTAAGTATGGTTGTCATTTTTGTTACTTCTACTTTTACTAAAGTAAATATTCATCTGGTTATTTGTACTACTGAGATTCAGTACTTCCAGTACAAATATAAAGTTTTTGTTGTCATAACTATTAGATATAATTATACCATTTTCTAATTAATTATTTTAATAAATGTCATTTCATGCCCAGTGCCATATTCATACCACATTCCACACAAAACTGTGTATTTTCACTCCTGCAGATTTTTCCAGTAAAGAACAGCTCATCTGATATTTTCTCCAGGATCTGAGCAGCTTTGACTCTAGATGATGAATCCATCAAATCTGAGACTTTTAAATATCGGAGCTAAAACCTGCTGTGCCAAAACTTGAATGAAATCATGCATAATATACTTTACACAGTTCTATTATCAGCCCTGGAGGCTGTTCAACAGTAATGTAGATCTTCAGAGATCAGATGATGGACTACAGTATTTCTGCTTCATGTCCAGAAGAACACATAGTGCTTTCATGATCAACAACCACATGATGTATATTTTCCAACAGATCTTTCTGGTAAACTGTTGATATCCAAAAGATGAGCTTTGTTTTTATGAATGAAAGAATGTCAGGAAAAACAGCAACATGAAAGATTCATTTTTTGTACATTTTTAATTTTTGAAATTACTTTTACAAGAAATTGACCTTATAATAGTTATTTGTTTGTTTACTGATTTTTTAATGTGTTGCTGTATATATAACATACTTGTAAATAACAAATAATATATAATATTCCCACGGGTAGCGTAAATTCATGATTGTAAATTAAAAGACTCTGGGATGTACAGAAGCCTGTCCTGTTCTGCTTTGTGTTTGAGTGAACATTATTCTTAAAGGTACTCTATGGAGTTTTAGCGGCCTCTAGCGGTGATGTTTCAGAATGCAACAAGAGCGCTCGTGCCCGTGTGCGTGCTAAATCTCAAGAGCGAGCATTCGCTACCAGCCACGCGGAGACTTTCAACGCAACGGCGAACTAATCACACAACATGCTGGAAACTAATGTAAACTCCCACTGCAGGTACAATAATAGCCTACTTTTATCAGCTTGACATTGAACTAATGCTCTGTGCTCGTCCATGATAATGTTACAGTAAACTGCATTTAGTCTAGCCGACATACGATGTTATAGCGTAAGCCATTTCTCTAACTATTCGTGTATCTTTCACAATCAGCAATGTCAACATAGGTGAATGTAACCTATAATATGATAACGAAAACGGTTAGTGAACTAAACTGAACAGTTTCAGTGTATCAGTAAGATCGTAGGACGTGACATTACTGTACTAAACGTGTCTGGAAATGTGTATTATAAACAATATGATTGTAGTGGATGAGTGACGTTAGTCAGTAACTAGATCTAGTAAATAAAATAAGTTACATCCTAAAGCACCGACTTTTTGTTATCCTGGAACATTCTTTTGTATTCATGTCATGTTTCATGTAGTTTACCTTGCTATTTCACTAGAGTTTACTCATATGTTAGCCGTATATAAAGTATAATAAGTATAATAAGCCGATATTGATCCGCGTTTGCGTCCGGAGTCGATCAGATTCATGTTTTGCCTGACGAGCTTCAGCAGATAGTTACAACTTTTTTGTTTATTATATTTTTGTGGAGTTTGTGTTGGAGTCTGTGTCGTCAGCTAAAGTGCCGCTGGTCGCATGCTGAAATCAACGGGGTTATTGTGTCCATTTCTTTTACTGTCTATGGGTCGCATAGACTGTAGGATAGAGAGGCTCGGAAGCGCGCATGCACGTCACATCCGATGGCATTTCGCAGGGAATCCGACCCGGAGACCTCACAAATAAATATGAATATTGGCCTTCAGAGGTAATAGCAAAACCCGAAAAGTTTATCATTGCAATGTGTGATTACAACCCTTCAAACACAGGCAATAAAAAAAGGATTCATTTTCTTAAAAAATTAGCTGTGCTATAGGCCTATATTAAAAAAAATCATCAATTTAAAAAAAAACATCAATTTAAAATCAATGTCAAGAAAATGTAAATATGTCTCAAATAAAACAGCGTATACGCAAAATAACCAACAGTAAAACAATGTGCTTTGATCTAAAGATATAAAGATGTTGAGATAAAGGCTGTGAAGTGGTGGTAATAAGAGTACCCAAGTATTTGGGTCAAAGTATTCTAGAGAAAGTCCACTTAATGGAAGAAGGGTGCAGATATCCTCACACTGGAACTCAAAAGTCAGTATCCTCATCTGGTCCTTGATAGGGTTATGAGATGAGATATTAACATTGAGGCCTCAATGTTAGGCAAAGAGAGGTAAAGGGAGGTAAATTACCAGTAGGCCTATACTCAAAAGTTAACGTGCAGATGCAGTACAAATGTAGTTGTGAAAGTTGTGCACTTGAAGTTTATTTTTGCATACTTTTTATATACTAAAAGTGGGTCAATTTAGTCCCAAGCATACTTATACATACACTTAAAACTATGCTTAAACATTATTTTATGATTACAAATAATAAGAACTAGAGAGGTAGTCTCTCATAAACAACTTGCTTAGTAACTGGATGTGCTGGACATTTCTCTTCAAACAGGTTTGGCAACTTGAGCTGAGCAAAAAATGAAAATATTTTCAGTGTTTTGCTGTGTTACACCAGGATCGATAGTCTGGGCTTTCCCTATGCTGCCTTCAGGACGATTTTAAATCGGAAAAAAAGTCTTAAATAGTATATATTCAATGTTCTGTTCTGGATGATGATCAGGAATTTTGGTGAATGGAATCACTCTAATGGGAAACCATGAAGATGTTGGAAAGCTGGGATAAACTACAGTAAGATTTTAATCAAGGTGAGTGAGCATTAGTCAGGTGAGCTGCGTTTGAGTTACTTCCTTTTTGTTAGACATGACTATACATCAAATTACATCATAAAGATTGGTTGGGTAACATTAGCCTACATTTAATTGAACTCGTGTGCTAAAACAAAAACATAAGGTAACCGAATATACAAAATTAACATATTTAGATTAGACTTAGGGAGTGTTGTAACGTTTCTTTTTCAGAACTTATTTATTTATTTTGCCTCATGTCTTAAAACTATAGTTTATGTAATACAATACAATGTATAATTTCAGTCTTTGATTTTATACTGTTTAATATTTGATTTTACATGTATTCATTTCATTAGGAGCATTTTCATTAAACGTTTAAATAAAAGGTTAAAACCAATACAATATATTTTTTTTTTTTAAGTGGGAAAAATATTAAAGTAAGTTTCAGTTTAAATTGTATTTCTGTATTTATGACTCATCAGACTTACCTGTGCAGCTTCATGAAAACCGAATAAATTCATGGAGAACAAAGAAACATTCAGCAATGAAGATTTTTCTCCAGAAATGCAGGTACGTCAAAGTCGTCCTAAGGAAATGTGAGTTATTGTATCATATTAGAATTCAAATTGAAATTACAAAACTGAGTATTATACATTTTAAATATATTATTCTGCATCTGGAAGATGACTTAATGATGAGTAATTGTTTTTAAATGTTCTAGTTTGTTGATTTTTGTTTTGTAAACCTGTGTTTGAAACGGATTTATACTGCTGTCCATCTTGGCCATGACACTCCTGTAAAAGAGATTTTTAATCTCAGAGAGGCTATCCTGGTTCAATAAATTTGATTAACTAAAAATATATTCTGGTGCGGCAGATATAATTTAGACCCTGAGTGTCATATACACTGGCCTAAACTAAAAGTAAGATAGTAAAATAGATTTGTGGATGGTGATATGATCCTGGTGTGATGTGATGTCATCAATCTTCAACAGTTCTGCATCTAAAACCAACTGTAACTGTATAATCCATCATATATGGTGTGAATTGTTGTCGATGTCTGTATTAAACTCAATTTCAGAGATCAACCTCAGAGATCAAACCCACCAGAGCCCAGCTGTGTGTCCATGAGGAGTGACCGGTCAATGGAGATTCCAAGAGAATTGAGGGAACACGCACATCAACTGATCTGAGGTACAACATTTCTGTAAGAAAGACCACTGGCACAAAATGTTTGCAGGGGCAGAATTTGGCAAATATCCACTTACTGTGCAGACGCTTGTAGGTTGCATGTCACAGGCATCACACACATGACCAGTGTCAGCCAACAGTGAGCCTGCGTGTGCACGTACAACCCAGAAGTGAAATCTCACGGCCCACTGAGAAGGAAATGAATAGTCCAGTAAAGCAGCTCTTTTTGTTTGTTTTTTGCACACAGAAATATTCTCATCTCTTAATAATAGATTGAGCCACTGTAGTCACTTGGAATATTTTAATGATGACGTTTCTGGGCCGGCAAGTTTCAGTCCCTTAGAAGCCTATGGAGGAGTGATCCAGCTCTCAAGATTTGATCAAAAATATCTTAATTTGTGTTCCTAAGATGAACGAAAGTCTTTCGGGGTTGAACAACATGAGGGAGAGTAATTACTGACAGAGTTTATATTTTGGAGTGAACTATCCTTTTAATCGCCTCTCGTTTCTCCCTGTACACTTCACGAACACTGACGAGAATATGACACACGACAAAGTTGAAAATCGGCCTTTGACCCAAAAAAGAGTTGCAGAATTCACCTCAAAAGTCGGATGAAAATCACAGTGTATGCCTGCCTTTAGTGACATTACGAACCATAAAATTTACATAAACCCTGCCCCTGGGAACACGTATTTATAGATTATCATGACATAATATGTTAATCCATGACTAGTAAGATAACTACGTATAAGCTACAGATTCATCAACTAGCCATTAAGAAATGCCTGTTGCATTCTACGTGTTGTAGTAAAGTCTCTCCATCATTGTCCGAGTTTGAACATAAAAGTCTAAAAAGTTTTATAAATTTTCAGTACATGTCTGTGTGAGGTAAAATGACACAAGCTCTTTGAAGCTCCGCCCCTGTGCCGCGAGCAGCAGCTCATTTGCATTTAAAGGGACAGACACAAAATGCTGCGCTTTTGCTCTCGCTCAAAAATTGACAATTTTAACATGCTATATCAAAATATCTGTGGGGTATTTTGAGCTAAAATTTCACACTCTTGGGACATCAACCACTTACTGTACATCTTGTAAAAAAGGGCATTAAGGCTCCCTATACACTGCCCTAAACTAAAAGAGCCCAGATACTACATCAATGAACAGATGTAGTGATGTGTGCTATGACTCTTGTGCAATGTCATCACTCTTCAACATTTCTGAAGCTTTTTCGCATCTACATATAAAATCCATTATACATGGTATGAATAGTTGTCTATGTTGTATTAACCTCAATTTCACAGTCCGGGATAGAAACCCACCAGTGCCCAGCTGTGTGTCCATGAGGAGTGACCATTCAATAGAGATTCCACTACATTTGAAGGGAAAGACACACATCAACTGATTCTGAGGTACAACATTTTGTTTGACAGACTGAAAGACCACTGGCACAAAATGCATACAGGCAGATTTGGGCAAATATCCTTATTGTCAAAATGCAGAAATAGGTAATTAAATTATGTAAGCATTTAAAACTCATTGACCCCATAGTATTATAAAGCCCTGCAATATCAGAGAGTTGAGTAAAGGATCAGGTTCCTTCTCACATGCTGATCCAGAGCATCCACTGACCCTATCACACTAACCAGAACAACACCTGTCAAACTCAATAGATTCAACCAGATTATAGCACAAACTAATCACAACTCTATTAATTATTTAGAACATTTATACACAACAACATATTAAAAATCAAAAGGTAAAAGATAGATAGATGGATGGATGGATGGATGGATGGACGGATGGATGGATTGATGGTCTATTTTAGGTTTATCTACATGGTAAATTAAATTAAGATTCTCTTTACTATTAACTTTGATTCCACAGTCAGAGTTCAAAGCCACCAGAGCCCAGCTGTGTGTCCCGAGAGTGACCAGTCTGTGGACAAACCAGCACAATTTAAGGGAAAACACACATCAGCTGATCTGAGGTACAACATTTCTGTCTAGACAGACTCACTCAAATTCTGAACATGATTACAATATTGGCTCTAAAATATCCGCTGTTCAAAAATCATTGTTTGATTATTGAAAGTTTATTTAAAAGCGATATCACACTCTCAATCGTTCTGTTGGTCTGAATGTCAGCACAACTTGGACAAACATCACAGCCATAGTGATATTCAAACTAACAGCATGGGTGAAAGTGTAATATTGCAGAATTAAATTATGTATTCTATCAAGTTAAACCTTTTTCATTGATTGTAATCTGTTTCATTCTTTCAGTAATTACTCTCAACTGATCCACAGCAGATTTAAATCAATTCTGCTGAAGAAGTTTCAGTGTGTGTATGAAGGAACAGCAAAGCAGGGAAACCCAACACTCCTCAATGAGATCTACACAGATCTCTTAGTCACAGAGAGTAGAAGTGGAGAGATCAATAAAGAGCATGAGGTGAGACAGATTGAGAGACAGTCCAGGAGAGCAGAAACAGAGGACATACCAATCAAATGCAATGACATCTTTAGACCTTTACCTGGACAAGACAAACCCATCAGAACTGTCCTGACAAAGGGAGTCGCTGGCATTGGAAAAAAGTCTCTGTGCAGAAGCTCATCCTGGACTGGGCTGAAGGGAAAGAGAATCAGGAAATCCAGCTCATATTTCCACTCGCTTTCAGAGAGCTCAACTTGATAAGGGACAAAAAAATCAGTCTTTCAGATCTTCTTCATGTCTTTTTCCCTGAAATCAAAGAAATGGAAATATCCAGTGGTGAACATAAAGTGTTGTTCATCTTTGATGGTCTGGATGAGTGTCGTCTGTCCTTGAACTTTAAAGTGAAACAGTGTGGTATATCTGAATCAGCCTCAGTTGACGTGCTGCTGACGAACCTCATTATGGGAAATTTGCTTCCCTCGTCTCTCATCTGGATCACCTCCAGACCAGCAGCAGCAGATCTCATCCCCTCTGATTGTGTCCATCGAGTGACTGAGGTACGAGGCTTCAATGACCCACAGAAGGAGGAATACTTCAGGAAGAGGATCAGTGATCAGAGTCTGGCCCACAGGATCATCTCACACCTGAAGTCCTCAAGGAGTCTCCACATCATGTGCCACATCCCAGTCTTCTGCTGGATCTCAGCCACTGTCCTAGAGGAGATGTTGAGTCAAGCTGAGACTGGAATGATTCCCAAGACTCTCACTCAAATGTACACACACTTCCTGATCCTTCAGACCAATGTCAAACATAAGAAGGACTATGAGAAGAAAGTGAAAGATGAAGACTTGATTGTCCAACTGGGGGAACTGGCATATCGGCAGCTTGTGAAAGGCAACCTGATCTTCTATGAGGAAGACCTGAGCGAGTGTGGCATTGATGTGACAGAAGCATCAGTGTACTCAGGATTGTGCACTCAGATCTTCAGAGAGGAGTTTGGCTTGAATCAGGGGAAAGTCTTCTGCTTTACTCATCTGAGCATCCAGGAACATCTAGCTGCTCTATATGCACATTTCTCCTTTACAAAGAAGAAGCGAAATGTGTTTCGGCAAAACCGAACAAGGATCTTTTTCTAAAGTAACTTGGATAAAGTCAGTGTCTAAGCTGCATCAAACAGCTGTGGATGAGGCTTTAGAGAGTAAGAATGGACATCTGGACCTTTTCCTGCGGTTCCTTCTGGGTCTCTCATTGGAGTCCAATCAGACTCTCCTACGAGAAGTACTGACAAAGACAGGAATCTGCTCCTACAACAAAAAGGAAACAGTTCAGTACATCAAACAGAAGATCAGGAAGAATCAATCTCCAGAGAGATCCATCAATCTGTTTCACTGTCTGAATGAACTGGGTGATGATTCACTGGTGCAGGAGATCCAAGACTATCTAAGTACTGGAAAACTTAGACAAACTAAACTCTCCTCTTCACAGTGGTCAGCACTGATTTATATGTTGCTGACATCAGAGCAGAAGATGGATGTTTTTACTCTAAAACCATTCATTGGAACACAAAATACAGCAGATGAAGTTCTTCAGAAGCTGCTACCTGTGGTTAAAGAGTACAGATCAGTTCAGTAAGTCCCACTGACAACAATCACTACACTGATAAAACATGTTCACATTTATACTTTTAGCTCATGCAAATGTATCTTCCACTCAGACGCTCTACCAATTCATTTGAGGCACTTTTAGACTGTTTAAAGGACGTTAAAAACTGGATGGCCAAAAACTTTTTAATGCTAAACGAGGAAAAAATTTGGTTATTGTATTTGGTCACCCAAATAACTCCTCAAATATCATACTAGATTCAAGTCCCCTGACTTCTTATTCAAAAAATTGTTAGAGATTTAGGTGTGTTAATTGACAATAATTTTTTCCATATTTTTAAAATTCATTTTAACTAGTGTCATTCATCTTCATCATATGCATGTTTTTAATTTCTACAGGTTGTGGGATTGTGGAGTCAAAGATGAGGGTTGTGTTGCTCTGGCTTCAGTTCTCAGTTCAAACCCCTCACACCTAAAGAGAACTGGATCTGGCTGAAAATATACTAGGAGACTCAGGAGTGAAGCTGATCTCTGCTGGACTAAAGGATCCTCAATGTAATCTGGAGAAACTGAGGTAAATTATCTCTCTGAGAGTCATACACACTGATATTCGCAAATATTTTATAATTATAGCACAGACAAGGATGTAGGATAATCTGAAGATGTTGTGAAGGTAATAATAAGGTGTTTTGCAAATACATGTGGTTTGTGAGTCTGCTGTTACAGTTCTAGATCTTCAAATCTAGACAATTACAGTTATATAAGAATTAATGGTCAATAAAAAAGATAAAATTAGAAGAATATATTTTTCCTAGTATTTTTTCACATGCATATGTGTTGAGGATGTTGTGGTACTCATTAAAATGTAAAGATTGAATATATAATGATATTGAAATAAACCTCCTTAAGCACCATGTATAAGCTGGTCTCTAATTTGGCTTTATGCACAGCTGCACTACTTCCTGAGCTTAAGCCAGCTCCTTGTTTCCTGTCTGCCATTATTGGCCAAGCTTGATTAATTCAGGTGTGTCTGATTATTGTTGCCATGACTACTGAGGTTCGGCACACCTGTACTTAATCAATTTGTCCAATCATGGCAGACAGGAAACAAGGAGCTGGCTTAAATTCAGGAAGTAGTGCAGCTGTGCATAAAGCCAATTGGACCTGTTAATCATGTTGCGAATTGAATCTCACTGCAATTTCTGCTTATTGGAGCTGTATATCCTGCTGTATATCCTGAACTGAGAGACTGAAGAGTGTCATTGTTCTCTGCAGGTTGATTAATTGTGGAATCACAGATAAAGGTTGTGCTGATCTGACTTCAGCTCTGAAATCAAATCCTTCACACCTGAGAGAACTGGATCTGTCTGGAAATAAACTTGGAGTGTCAAGAGTGAATCGGCTCTTAGCTGTACTGAAGGATCCTGACTGTAAACTAGAGATACTGAGGTAAATCATCTCTCTGAGATTCACACACACTGATTCTTATAAATAGTTTATATTTGTAGCAGTTCTGACATTGATGTATGATCATCTGTAGACCCCTTTTACCCACAAGTCAGGAAATGTACCAAGTGTAAAAAGGAGAGACAAGTCTCTGTTACAAAATTGCCTCAGACAAAACAGAGATGAGCCTGATTGAGGTTGCTGTTAAACATGGTTCCTCTGTTTCCAGATGATTATTGGCTTTTAGAGACGAAGAGATATGGCTGAATAACATTTCACTGTCCATCCAGATATAAATGGTCTCTGTCTTATATGAAAAAATAGTTGTGTATCATTTGCAAACGAAAAGTGAGGACTGAAAGTACATTATGCCACATTATGACTGGATATCAAATTAATAAATGCCAACCTCAATTTCTACCAGGCCACATAATTTCAAAATGTCATATTACTTTCACATTTTATTTGTACAGTGCTTTTCATAATACATACTATTTCAAAAAACTTAACAGAAATGTTTTTGTTAAGTTAAGTTTCTGTACACAACACTCCATATGGAGTGTGCCCGTGTTCCAAAGGGGCACGCCACACCTTATGCTTAATATGCCATGGCTATAGCATTCATAATCCAGTTGGAGACAGCCTGAGCCTGCTGTCTCCCAGGAACAGACAAGGCTGCTCAGAGCAGACTGTGGGAGGATCCTTGGGAGGTGAACAGATCAGCTGGACCACCTGGGCGTGGGGTCTTTAAAAGACATTCTTTTCCAGCATTTTGTTCTTTTAAAAGAAAACTGCTTTTTTTCCTGAAGCTCCTGTTGATGTGGGTGGATATACCACTGCAATGCACTATAGATTTCCCTGTAAAGGTGAATGGAAATGAGCTTCTGTCTACATCCATTTGACTCTAAAGAACAAATCTGAATGAGTGGAAGCACGCTGCATCCTTTCATACCCGTATGTCGGGGGATTGGATACAAACTCATACAAATTCCACTCACCAATTGGCTTTATGCACAGCTGCACTACTTCCTGAACTTAAGCCAGCTCCTTGTTTCCTGTCTGCCATTATTGGCCAAACTTGATTAATTCAGGTGTGTCTGATTATTGTTGCCGTGACTACTGAGGTCAGGCACACCTGAATTAATTAATTTGTCCAATAATGGCAGACAGGAAACAAGGAGCTGGCTTAAGTTCAGGAAGTAGTGCAGCTGTGCATTAAGCCAATTCTCATTGGCCTTTCATAGGTATCAGAGGTGTTTGGGGCTCTCAAAGTGCGACCCTAGTGTCAGTTATGACACAATGTCCAGAAGTGACTAACATGCAAAATATTTTCTGATTTATATCTTATAGAAGTGTTTCAGTATGTGTTTTTGCAGTATTTTTTATATTTATGTGTTGAAAATTGTGTGGTACTCTCATAAAACAATTTAGTGTGAAGTTCCTGCAAAGTTGTACACCTTGAACTGAGACTGAAGAGTGTCATTGTTCTCTATAGGTTGAGTTATTGTGATGTCACAGAGAAAAGTTGTCCTGCTCTGGCTTCAGCTCTGAGTTCAATCCCCTCACACCTGAGAGAACTGGATCTGACTGGAAATAAACTGGGAGAACTCAGGAGTGAATGTGCTCTCTGATGGACTGAAGGATCCTTGTTGTAAACTGGAAATACTGAGGTTAATCATCTGACAGTCACACACACTGATACTTATAAATTGTTTATAGTTATAGTTCCGAACAAGGAAGTAGGATAATCTGTTTGAGTTTTACCCAAATGTACCAATTATAAAAGGAGGCACAAATCTCTGTTACAAATGCCTCACACAAAACACTGGTGAGTAGCATTATTGTTTAGATATATTGTGAAAGTGAAAATAAGTCTTTTTGCAAGCATGTGTGGTTTGTGAGTTTGCTGTTGAACATGGTTTCTTAGTTCCAAGGTTTATTGTCCTTCAGAGACAATTAGTCTAGATATGGCTGAACAGAATTTCTAAATAGGTTTTCTGTCAATTCAGTTTTAAAGTATCCATGTCTCATATGAAAAAAGTTCTTTATCAGCTTATTACAAACACAAGGTGGACATTATCCTGCTTATTACAAATCTACTGACCAAACAAATAATACATGGATATGAAACATTGATTTAAAACATTGATTCACTTCCTGCTCAGATACTGTTCGGACGCTCTTGCTTACTGCTCAGTGTTTTGCTCTATCGCTTTTATATTTTATCTTCTTTTACAACCTAATTTTAACTTCAGTAAATCAGCACAGTGCTCAAACGACAAAGCTTGGATTTCTACAACAATGCAGAATTATTTTATCTGACCAGCCTCCCACTGAAAGCCATCAGCTTACATTCTGGGGAAGGGAAAACGCAATCGCCTACATTCAAAAGGAAAAGAGAGAAAATGCCTCTACTGGTTCAAGAATCTACTTGCTGTACAAACTGCCACACTGTTTTACAAAGGATTGCAGTTCTTGAAACTAAGTTACTTGAGGGACCACTAAACTAGACAGAACACAAAACAGGAGCTTTGTCATGGACATCCTCTGCATACAGCTGGTGAGTCCCATGAATCTAGTGCTCTTCCAAAGGCCAGTGTAGAGAAACAAGCCGCAACTGATCCACATACAAATCGATAACACAAACGGAGCCAGACCCAGAGGCACTCAAGACATCAGATTGTCACAAGCTTCTTCTACCGCAAGATACGGCGCTGACAAGGATTGCAAACATTGGTATCCTACCACCACCTAAGTAGCTAACACTGATGCTAACTGGCACTCAAGAGTTGACCAGACAGCAGCACTCAGCTCGGAGTGCAGCTGGGTCCAGGACTCTGATACTGGGCGACTCCATAATCGGAAACATTAGCAGCAGGGATCTGCAGGGGTTGGACAATGAAACTGAAACACTAGCCAATGTTGGAGGTTTCATGTCTATATGCCTGGCAGCCAATCTCAGAGTGAAGCACGGGTGGATCAGTGACGGTTTGAGCTTCCATTATCATGACAATCCTGATTGTATTTGATGGACACGACACTGCCGAGGACTACCAAACCCTTCTGGAGGATCATGAGCACCTGATGCTCAAACAGTATATCAGCATGATCATGCACCAACACACACAGCAAGACTTGTGACAGAGAGGGTTTGATGAAGATGAAAGTGACGTTGAACATCTCCCATGGTCTGCACAGTCACCAGATCCTGAATATTATTGAGGTGTTTTGGAGGAGCGAGTCCACCAGCATCATATAGTGACTTGGACACTGTTCTGGAAGAGGAACAGCTCATAATCCCTCTCAGTCACTGTGAAGGACTTCTATCTGTCATTCCCAAGATGAATTGGTGCTGTATTTGGATTCAAAATGAGGCCCTTACCATACAAACAAATTGTTGGAAAACCAGGTGTTTCAGTTTCATTGTCCAACCCCTGTAACTATGTGCTGCCTTCTACAAGCAACAACATCTGTTGTAAACAGGGAACTTCAGAACATTCTGATGAAACACAAGACCACAAATCGACTTACTCATTCATGTGGCAGAAGAAATGATGTTCATAAAGAGCAGTCAGAACCTCCTTAAGAAGGATTTCAATTAACTATCTGAAACACCTTGAAGACTGAAATTTCAGACATTCATCAGTGGACCACTCCCAGTAAGAGGAACAAGCCAGAGGTTTTCAAGGTTGCTTGGGCTTAATACGTGGCTTCAAAAAACCTGCAATATAAAAGGAGTGAACTTCATTGACAAGCCTCCAGATATCACCCAAAAAATGTCAGGCCCACGCGACCACCAAAGCCAGGGGGCCCACGCGCCTGCCATATCTGCTAGAGGTGAGCGTTCCACAGGGGGTCTGGTCTGCCGGGGGTTTGGTGATCAGAGGGGGATGGGAGTGGTGTGGTCCAGGACGACACACACTCCCATCCACACCCTCAGAGACAGAGGAGGTGAGGAGTGACAGTGGCGAGGCACGGGGGCGCTTGCTCTGTGTGCTCAGAGATGGAATGCAGCTCTTTGAAGAAAAGATTCTCAGATTCTGGGCAGCTGAGAACTGTTGTGCAGTGTTCTCGACCATGCGCGCCGAAGAGGCCAGCCTGGGATATGGGGAAGTTGAGGAAACTGGTTCACTCAGCCTGCGCACATCAACCAGGTTAAGCCAGAAATGTCTGACCACGCATGTGGACATCACCTGACTCCGGGAGCATGCGGTCACCTGCGTCGCTTGTAGAGCAAAGTCGGTGATGGCAGGCAGCTCAAGGATGAGCCCTGAATCAGCCCTACCTCGTGCATGTCACTGCACACCCCAAAGGATGGCAATAACACACAGTGAGGTGGCAGCCTGCATTGGAAGGGTGCTTAGGGTTGCCACGCCAGGTGGAGGCACTGTGGGGACACATAAGTGTTGCCACAGAACACTCCACAGGGGGGAACCCCAGTGTACCCCAGACTGCGGCCTCTACGAGGGCAGAGAAGGCGGAAGAGGCCGCTGAGTAGTCTCATGGCCTCTTCATGCACATCCGGGTAGAAAGGATTTGGGTTCGCCACCCCCAAAAACCAATCATCAGCCTAAAGTGCTCGGGACATGGCAGAATTTTCCACACACACCCAACACTTGTGGCAGCCCGGGAAGCATAGCTGTGAACTCTGAATCTAACTCGCTATGCCAGCACATCCGAGGACAGCAGCACAGACGAGCCAACTCCAGAGAACTCCAGCTCACCTTGTGATGCGGCGATAAACATGATTTCATCAACTGGGGACCGAATGAGAACGTGGCCCTTTTACTTAAATTTGTTTTCTTTTTTTTTTATGGCAGCCGCGCACTCACTCGGGACCACGTGGGTTGCCAACGTGAAAGACGGGGTTTGGGCCGAAGAATTTTCGTCGGTTTAGTTCCAGACCTGACGTCTTAAATCACTATACATTGCGATGGCCACGTCCCCAATGATAGAACGTGACACACCCACGAGCGCTGTCTGAGCGTGATCAAAGCCCAACACGTCGAAACTGCGCTTGCGCCCATCAGTTGAATCTATCAGGAATACCGCACTCAGAAACACACGGGCAGATCGTCTTTAAAAAGACGTGCCGCATGCACACTCTTTAAGTGAGAGGAGAAAACTCTGCGGATGTTGAAGTGACCAGGGAGAGACACACACACTGGCAGACCACTGCTCAGATCGCGCAGGCAATGTGAAACTCGCTGGGTACCGCCGTCAGCACCAACACCAGAGTGTTCGCTCGTCTGGAAGAGGTGAGTCACAGTAGTAACTCAGATGTGTGGCTTGTGGAGTGAAGAAGTTCTCTTGGCTCCGAAGTGAAAACATACTGCGGTTGCGTCCGCT
This sequence comes from Hybognathus amarus, assembly GCA_030378365.1. Taxonomy (NCBI): domain Eukaryota; kingdom Metazoa; phylum Chordata; class Actinopteri; order Cypriniformes; family Leuciscidae; genus Hybognathus; species Hybognathus amarus. The sequence goes on along the minus strand of JAQIUQ010006095.1, from coordinate 4,187 downwards.
TCCCTATAGTATCCAGCTGCAGACCCGCAGCACACCAGTTTCAGAACCCCAGCGCCAGAACCGGAAGAAAGGGCGGGCTTACGTTCTAACCAACACCAGCGCCAGGGCCATAAGTGAGGGCGAAGCTTAGGTTTGAAACCTAATAACGCCACCTAACATAATTCGGAGAGTATTTTACACATTAAACAGCTTTTATTGAACATGAAACGTCCTACTCTCTACGTATGTTATGATGCTACATTACAGTACAAAAAGCATTGATTTTGTGGAATACAATTGTATATAGTTTCAGTTATCCGTTTCTTTTGTATTATGAGTTACTTCCTGATCAATGGTGAAAAAATAAGACTTGAAACTTTTGGACATTTTAATGTATAAACAGTTTAATAATTTTAGCTAAGCAGTTTATACATATGTGCAGATTTATGAAGGTAAGACCTTAGTTTTTTTATGAAGGAGTTACCTTTGTATAATAAAATCTTTGAAAGATATGAAACGAGACAAGCATTGGAGGTCTTCAAAATTATACACAATTCGATAAGTGATTAGACCTCTGTGATATTTTATGTTCTATTTATTTATTTATTTATCGTGTTTACAAAAATCAATTGTTACATTGACTTACAAGAACATGTCATCTCACAAGAACATGTGCAGCATGCATTTTTTTTGTGTAAAATAATAATGTCAAAATCTAAAAAAGAAATTCGCATTGTTTTAAACGAAACGATAAAAATATACAATGACCAATTCAAACCTAGGCCTATTTTATCACAACAATCTTGTATAAATTTAACTTACAATGTATCAAAATGAGGAACTCACTCTCAGGCCCATTTTGTCCTTACATTCTTGCTAAAATAACTATAGTGCAATAATAATAATTCCGCCCCTCCCTCACTTCCGGTTCTGGCGCTGGGGTTCTGAAACTGGGGTTCTGAAACTGGGGTTCTGAAAGCTGGTGGTGCTGGCGGGTCTGCAGCTGGGCTTCCTCCTGGTGAGGCGGAGATGCGCTATGCAAATTCCGCAGACCCATGGCATTTTCATGCCATTGGCTCAGTTTTTTAATACTCTTGAAGAGGACTGGCTTTCTAGGCGAAACCCCCATTCTCCGTAATTCCGACGTAACTCGGAGTGACTACGAAAGGGAACTGAGAGACTGAAGAGTGTCCTTGTTCTCTACAGGTTGGGTCATTGTGGAGTCACAGATGTAGGTTGTGCTGCTCTGACTTTCAGCTCTAAGAGATCAAATCCCTCACACCTGAGAGAACTGGATCTAACTGGAAATAAACTAGATCAAAAAGGAGTGAACCTGCTGTCTGATCTGAAGTATGATCCTAAATATGAACTGAAGATGCTTCTGTGAGTAGTGATGATTGTCATAATTGGTTGTTAAATGTTTTTATAACATATTTTTTAGAGACCATGTTTGAGTTTTAACCCACTACAGTGCGGGGGTATCCAATCCTGCTCCTGGAGGTCCACTGTCCTGCAGAGTTCAGCTCCAACCCCAATTAAACATACTTGAACAATGTTATGAACGTCCACTTGTAGGCCAAAACCCGGAAGTGAGTTAGCATTTTAGCACTCCCGGTTTCCTCGCTACTAAAGTCTATAGGATTTTTGAATGGGTTTTTACTAAATCGCCTGAAATAAGGTCTGTGGTGAACAAAGCCTCTTAAATATTTTCACGTTTTTCTGATCTGACATAAAACACACCAGTTATAACCTGCTTGAGTTTTTTTAAACGTTATTGTGTCTGCTTGTGTTTTTTAAAAACTTTATATAGGCTTCCAAATGTATATTTTTTGGATTCACTTGTAAAGATTTATCTTGATAGACAAAACGTATAAGGGTCACAACTTCTTTGTTGAACACCGATCTTATTTCTTGCGATTTTCCAAAAGTCTATCAGGAAAAATGCATAGCTTTTCGATTGAAGGAACCCATGCGCCGCTATCTTACAAGTTGTCCTATAAAGTGATGTCATCACTTGGCCTCTAGGCATACTAGAAACTTCCAGACAAATGTGTTGAAGCGAACTGAAGCTAATACTCTGCAGGATAGATGCCCTCAGGGACTGAGTTTAGACACCCCTGCGCCAGTGCATTAATTATTGCTACTAGAAGAAAATTCTCTTTGTTTCATTTTATCTTCAAAACAAGATTATAACCATTCCCTATCTTTCTCCCCAAAATGCTGCACTGTAAGACTATTCTGAATTTGGCATTTTAAAAAGATAATTGTAAATATGCATCACCACTTTCATTATCATAAATTCAATTATGTGACAAAGAGGATTGTATTATATACATAAGAGTCAAATGTCCAATGCTGTAATGATTGAAAGGGGTTTTAAACCTCCAATGAATCTACTGTAGTTGAAACATAAATCATAGGGTTATTTTTTCTCACTATAGTAGTGCATAGTTTGTTTTAGTTGTTCTTAAGTGGATCATGTTTTAATGTTGCACACATTTTGACTGTCTGTGTTTCACTTTAAGGTGAGCTTTTCTGGATCAGCTGATGGTGAAAAAATAGCCACTACAGACACATCAAAATCAACAGAATCAACAGACACAAACCCATAGTGATCATCACAATAATCCCATTCTTGATCCAAAATCAAACAGAGAAATCTTTTATTCCTGTTGACATTATAGCTCCCCATTTAACATAATATTGTTTGAAACTATATGAGTATCTTCTGTTCAAACAATATTACAAAAGATTTCAGCCTAACACAAAGGTTAAGACCTGTGTATTTATTATTAATGAACTTGATAAGTGAGGTAATAATACACATAATTTCAGTGTCGGTCATTTTCGATGTCTGTAATCTGGTCCAGTATGGTAGTGCCGCTGTAGTTGTTTGTCTCCAACGCCAGAAGCTCTGTATATAATTTTGAGGCAAGCCGTTCTGTTAGAGCCCCTAAACACACAACCTAGATGAAGAATGGGACGAGATAAACATTCACATGAATAAGAGATTCATCATTGACACTTTCATGATCGTCAAGCAAACTCGACAGTCATAGATGTTAATGGTCTAAAGTATCATTCAAGGGCTCGTATTATGCCTTTTTATGAAGTCTTGATTTTGCTTTTGGGGTGTACTAGAATATGCTTTCATGCTTGATAGTTACACACATGCTAGCAGTCAATAGCTACATGCTAATATTGATTTGCTAAGTGCTAAATCATGCCATGAACATTATAAAAACTCTATAGTAACCATATGTGAACACTACCAACCACCTAGTAACACCATAGCAACCACCCAGAATACCATAGCAACCACCTAAAACACCCTAGCAACCACCCAGAATACCCTAGCAACCACCTATCAACACCATAACAACCACCCAGAACACCTTAGCAACACCCTAGCAACCACCCAGAACACCCTAGCAACCACCTAGCAATAGAGAGCCTAAGTCCCTCCCCTTCCGGTCGACCACCATGGGACCTTATTTCGGAAAATATTGAATGGTAGTCAATGGCGAGAGATTACAAATATTTTGATTTCGTTTAAATTGATCCCTGAATTACACATATGATGTTTGTCAATTTAGAAGATACATTTTAAAGTCAAGAAAGTCGCAGTTTGGTGTAAAACTGTTGAGATATAAGACTGTGAAAATACGTAATTACAAAGACTACAAACCCCAAAGGCGCACATTTTCTCTCAATGAATGAAGCGAACTTTACTGAGGCTATGTCATTGTTTCTATAGTCTTCCGTTATAATCGTAACGTGTACCCGTCATGAGTGTGTTGTTCCAGACTGCACACACACACAGCAGCTGATCTTGCTCGTTGTTTCAGCTCCCGGGAGATGTAGTTCATTGAGGGTTTTTCACATAAAACTAAAAGTTACTCTTCTGTTTTAAGATGAACTGCGACTTTCTTGGCTTTCATCATTATCTTTTAAATTGACAAACATCATATGTGTAATCCAGGACACAGTTGGCAGAAATGAGAGAAAGATAAGTTATCTCTCACCATTGACTACCATGCATTGTTTTTGGAAATAAGGTCCCATGAACCGGAAGCGGAGGGCGGACGTAGGCTCTCTCATCCCTGCAGCAAACCACCCAGAACACCCTAACAACCGCCTAACAACACCCTAGAAACCACCCAGAACACCTAGCAACCGCCTAACAACACCCTAGCAACCACCCAGAA
>JAQIUQ010006094.1:37500-92777 GCA_030378365.1 Hybognathus amarus | reverse complement strand
CCCCCTGGTCCCTAACCCCACCCTAAACCTACCCAGCTCCACCCCCTGATCCCTAACCCCACCCCAAACCTACCCAGCTCCACCCCCTGATCCCTAACCCCACCCCTAAACCTACCCAGCTCCACCTCCTGATCCCAAACCTCACCCCAAACCTACCCAGCTCCACCCCCTGATCCCTAACCCCACCCCTAAACCTACCCAGCTCCACCTCCTGATCCCGAACCCACCCTAAACCTACCCAGCTCCACCCCCTGGTCCCTAAACCCACCCTGAAACCTACCCAGCTCCACCCCTGATCCCTAAACCCACCCCTAAACCTACCCAGCTCCACCCCCTGATCCCAAACCCCACCCCTAAACCTACCCAGCTCCACCTCCTGATCCCTAACCCCACCCCTGAACCTACCCAGCTCCACCTCCTGATCCCTGAACCCCACCCTAAACCTACCCAGCTCCACCTCCTGGTCCCTAACCCCACCCCTAAACCTACCCAGCTCCACCCCCTGGTCCCTAAACCCACCCTAAACCTACCCAGCTCCACCTCCTGATCCCTAACCCCACCCCTAAACCTACCCAGCTCCACCTCCCTGATCCCTAAACCCACCCTTAAACCTACCCAGCTCCACCCCCTGATCCCTAAACCCCACCCCTAAACCTACCCAGCTCCACCCCCTGATCCCTAACCCCACCCTAAACCTACCCAGCTCCACCCCTGGTCCCTAAACCCACCCCTTAACCTACCCAGCTCCACCCCCTATGGGCTGATTTAGACTTTGCATATACAGTATTTTTCTCTCTGCATTATTAGCTCAAAAATAAATCTGCAGCGGCTCACTGTGGTTACTGTACTCACTCACTTACTGTACGTCACTTACTATGGGCTCGACTCAGAGAAAGAGAGAGAGAGAGAGAGAGAGAGCTGAAGGATGACAGACCTCTCTGCTAGCTCTTTGTAAGCAAATACTCACTCGGCAACAGCCTGTTCTTTCAGCTCCTCCTCAGCTGAGGATTCAGCACTAATGAGACCCATATGGAGAAGCCCGACCAAAATCTGTGTGTGTCATCCGCAGAACATTTCTGTACAATATACATCATCTTACGTAAGCCTGACATTTTGCAGATACACAGATGTCAAGTCACTGGATGCTTCAGAAATGAATAAATCTTCATTTAGAAGAGAAGAGCAGATACTTCAAGACAAAGCCTCTGCTTCTACCACAAGGGGGCGTTGTGCATTATAAAAAGCAGAAATAATATCGGAAAAGTTTTTAACTTTTTTTGTCAAAACATATTAAAATTTTGTTCTTGACTGATAAAAAAACATTTTCTAGAGACCGATGGACCACACAGTCTCTTGAACTAGTATGAAAGACATGATGTCTGTCTTGTAAACAAGCGCTGTGAATCTGTCCAATGTCTTCACTGGGAAGGAAAAAAAATAAACCTGTTCTTGCCAAATGTGGATGCAGTTTTACATTTATGTCTTCAAAGATTTCATGAGAATAAAAATCTAACAAATAAGCCATATTATATGAATAGCAAATGTTAGAAAGTTAGACTGTTGGAAAAATAACATCAAACAAATTTAAAGGGATAGTTCACTTTGAAATTAAATTTTGCGCAGATCGAAGCGCCCGCACCCTCAGATCACTTGGACGTGGCTGTGTTACAAGAGGTAAAAACGATATAAATACTGTTCGTTTTCTCACACAAACCGCTCGTTCGTGTCTTAGGCCATCAATGTGTACTTACATTTATGAGTCATTAAATCATGTTTAATCTGGACTTCTCTGTGCATGCTCTTTCAGGTGGTGACCATAGACCTCCATTATATGACTGACAGACAAGAATAGTTTGACCTAAAAATATCAAAATTGAAACTACTGCGGAAACAAAGACATGGGGGAATATGATATCTGGTTTGTTACTGGCTCAAGGAGGTCTAGCTTGATGAAGACCAGCATCAGATCCATCACCATCATAGGCAGCTGGGACTCGCTGAATGATGATACATAACTGGCATGTTTAAGCTTAAAACCACATGAGCTCAGCAACATCAGACAGGTAAAGCAACATGTCATCTCAACATCAGACACGTAAGGTAATACTCTTAGGCTGTTACAGGTAATCTCAACATCAGACGAGATGTCCAGGCGACATGATAAACTACAGCGGGATGTTGCCTATATCATTTACTTGTGGATCTTTAGATGTTGAAGGTTCTTTATTGGCATCAATGGCTCCATTACAACCTTAAAGGGATAGTTCACCCCAAAATGAAAATTCTATCATTAATTACTCATGTTCGTTCCAAACCTGTAAGATCTTTGGAACATGTGTGTGTTCATATTTTGAATGAATTCTGAGAGATTTCTGTCCTTCTAATGACACACAACTGACACTTTCAAGCCTCGGAAAGGTATGTAGATCATTAAAAGTAATCCATGTGACTGCAGTGGTTTAACCTCTGTGTGGTTTGTTTGTGAAACAACAACATTATTTACCACTTTAGGGACAGAAAGTGATCAGATTTCTTAAAAAGATCATCATTTGTGTTCCAAAAATGAATGAAAGTCTTACGTGTTTGGAACAACATGAGGGTGAATAATTAAAGGAGTAGTTCACTTTTAAAAAACTTTTGCTGATAATTTACTCACCCCATGTCATCCAAGATGTCCATGTCATTTCTTTCTTCAGTTGAAAAGAAATTAAGGTTTTTGATGAAAACATTCCAGGATTTTCTCCATATAATGGACTTCAAAGGGGACCAAACGGTTCAAGGTCCAAAAGACACTTTCAGTACAAACTGTTCAAAGGGCTTTAAACGATTCCAGACGATGAATAGGGGTCTTATCTAGGCTTCATGACTCTAAAAAAGATTTGTTCATTTTGATGAACGAGTTCAAACAGGAGAGTCACGAGACGCGCATCACAGAACAGAGCAAGGCGAGCATTTGAGCTTATAAAACTTAAACTTTGTAATTTATTTTTTAAATGGCCGAATCGTTTCGCTTGATAAGACCCTTATTCATCGTCTGGAATCGTTTAAAGCCCTTTGAACAGTTTGCACTGAAACTCTCATTTGGACCTTGAACCGTTTGGTTCCCATTGAAGTCCATTATATGGTGAAAATGCTGGAATGTTGTCATCAAAAACCTTAATTTCAAGAGCCAAAGAGGGTAAGAGCGTGTTTGTGTAAAGTGTTTTATTTATTTATTGGTTCGTTGTTAAAGAAATGAAGTAAAAAATCAAGTCAAAGAGTTAAAAAAAAACAAAAAAAAAAACAACCTTAATTTTCTTTTTGACTGAAGAAAAAGACATGGACATCTTGGATGACATGGGGTGAGTAAATTATCAGGAAAAGTTTTTTTTAAAGTGAATTACTTTAATGACAGATTTTTTTTTTGTGTGCGAACTATCCCTTTAAACATCCATCACACCTTTACATCCCACAAAAGGTACTTTACAGAGAAAAACATTATTATTCACACTAAGAAAAACAAAACATAAAAGGCTCGGGAAACAAAAAAGGCTTATAGGATCATTGTAAACAAAAAAAAAAAAAAAAAAAGGAAAAAATCTTTGGAATCTTTATTTTGAAGAGTGTATAATCTCCATTACAAACTGAAGAGTAGGCTATGCTAGTAACCACTGGAACAGCCTAGCATTTAACGAGTAGTTATCATTAACCTGAAACAGATCCTCATGTAGCTACACATGCGGGTGAGTCAGACGGGAGAGAGAGAGAGAGAGAGAGAGCGAGAGAGAAGAGAGAGAGAGAGAGAGAGAGAGAGAGAGAGAGTGAGTGTGTGTGTGTGTGTGTGTGTGTGTGAGAGAGAACCTGAAGCCCAACCCACGGCCACTTCTCCCACGACACGAGCTCACTCAGACGCCGAACAGGTGGTCCAGTCCCACCTGAGGAGCACAACATGAGGATTTATCCCGCTTTTTACCTGTATGGATACAATGTGGCCGTCGCTTACTGATTCTTCCTGAAGAGTTCAACACTTTACGCGCTTCCCTGTGGAGTCTCTGGAATATCGGCGAATATGAAAGTGACAGTGTGTTTTGGAAGGACCCGGTGGTCGTTCCCTGTGGAGATGGGAATATCAAAATACACAGTCTTATCCAGCAAGCGACAATGAGATATAAAAAAGCCATAGCCAAGGTAAGTCGAAAAACACCACTGCTCTCTCTAACATGGCGCTTTTTCTGGGGAAGGAAAGAAAGAAAGGAAGAACGGGGAATATAGAGTGTCGTCGGTATTTCTGTATCAGATTGAGGTGTTTGTTTGTTTATAGATGTTTGCGTTTGTGTTTGTTACGTCACGGCGGGTTGTTTGTTAAAACTTCAGCGCGCGCTTGTGTTCGCGATCAAAACTCCGTCCAGCAGGACATGTCGGCTGTTATAACGCTCATTTGTCACACTGCGATGCGTTACTGTGTCTATAGTGAACTGGGAGTAGGAACTTTAGAGGCACGGATGGAGGGCAAGGACTGGAAACTTCCCTGGAAACCCAGCCTGGATCCACATGTGCAGATACTCCATGTTAATGTCACACATCATTTGACTATTTACTCAAACACTCACGATGAATGGTGCTGCTTCCTATGCCTTTATTAGTTCTACCGTTTAAAATTAGCCTATAATGGGTTGTGTGGTTTAGCAGTTAATGATAATGGATAGGTTTAAGCTTTTCAAAGGGTTGATTGACAGGGGATCCGATGATCATGATAAACCTGTGAACATAGACATTTAGTGCCTGGAAGATTTCTACAGTGATTATAAATCTTATTCTTGTCCAGCTCTGTTTCTGCATGTGCCGAGGTGGTCATCTGCTGCTTGAGTTAGGCTACAAAGTTAAACTGGTGGTTAACTGGTTTGTTATGGTTTCTAGCTGATCATTAAAGGAGTAGTTCACTTTAAAAAAATAACTTTTGCTGATAATTTACTCACCCTTCATGTCATCCAAGATGTCCATGTCTTTTTTTCTTCAGTCGAAGAAATTAAGGTTTTTGATGAAAACATTCCAGGATTTTCTCCATATAATGGACTTCAATGGGAACTAAACGGTTCAAGGTCCAAATGAGAGTTTCAGTGCAGCTTCAAAGGGCTTTAAACGATTCCAGACGATGAATAAGGGTCTTATCAAGCGAAACGATCGCTCATTTAAAAATAAATAACAAAGTTTAAGTTTTATAAGCTCAAATGCTCGCCTTGCTCTGTTCTGTGATGCGCGTCGTGACTCTCCTGTTCGAACTTGTTCATCAAAATTAACATCTTTTTTTGAGTCATGACTCGAAGGGTCCTTGCATAAGACCCTTATTCATTTTCTGGTGTTGTTTAAAGCCCTTTGAAGCTGCGCTGAAATCCGTCTTTTGGACCTTGAACCGTTTGGACCCCATTGAAGTCTCATTATATGGAGAAAATCCTGGAATGTTTTCATTAAAAACATCCAATGTTTTTCTTGTTATGCAAATGTTCCATTTTTATAATTTTGCAAACATGGGAACTTTACTTTTAAATGTTTTCTATATGTTCTGAAAAAGCAGTTAGTACATGATTAAAAAACCTTGAACATCCAAATAACGTTTTGTACTGAATGTTTCAAGAATGTTATTAAAGACGAACGGAACATTCTATTAATGTTTCTGGAAGAACGTTTGTTCAACTTTTGAGAGAACCGTTACAAAATTCTAAAAATGTTCCTTGTTAAGTGGGAACTCCGGTTCTAAAAGTACGGCAAGAGCTTGTGTAGAGAGAAAAAATGCTTGCAAACTATAGCACTGTTCAATTAATGGGCAAAGTGTTGATTTCCTCTCAGTAATGTGCTCAACAAAACTGTGAAACTGTTTCTGACTTAAATCGATTCTTATCTCATAATGGAAAGGTCATGAAAATGCATTGGTTAAAACTCTATAGATAGTTATTGAACATTTAGAAAACGTGAAGAGTTAACAGATGTTTTCTCATTGGTGGACACACATCTGAAGGCAGCTGTGCACTGGGTGTATGAATATTAGTCACGTGCTGATTTTGAATTCCTGAACTTCCAGATCTGCTTTCTGCACTAATGATTTTGGTGTAAGAACTTAAATACATTGTTGTTTTAGGGTCAAGTGTCATGTGCATGCTTGTGAACAGAAACGTTGATCCTCCTCATAGTTATTGAGCAGCTTTGAGAACGTTTTGACCAGTTTCAGAGCGTTTGTGAGCGTGGAAAGTGTTGGACAAAGCCAAACATTTGAGTGCATGAGAATATGTTGTATGTGTTCCAGCTCAGTGTCAAGAGGTCAGCTGTTTAATTATTAATATGTAGATGTTGTGCAGTTGTAAAGGGGCATTCGGTTCCTGCGGGTCTTGAGTTGGCATGTGTGCTATTATTCCTGCCCAGATCTCAACAATCTGTGTTAACTTTGGCATCACTGTTGGCCAAGAACTTCTGTTCTACAGGCCTTGAATAGTTTGGTCAACCAATGCTGATATTGCCAACTTTTCCCTTTTACAGAGCGTTTCTTTAATATGGAAAATTATTTGAGTTTGCTCTTTGAATCCTTGTGAATAGAATCATGTAAAATCATCTTAATGACAGTGGTTTGAATGTATTTTAGGCTTTATGAAAAGTGATTTGTGTGTAGTTTCCAGTGTAAAAGGGGTAGTTCATTTTGAAATACATTTTTGGTATGTTTTATCTTACCTCAAGGACATTCCAAGATATAGGTGTCTTTGTTTCCACAGTATTTCTGAATATTTTTAGGTCAAACCGTTTCTTGTCTGTCAGTCATATAATGGAGGTCTATGGTCACCACCTCAAAGAGCATGCACAGAGAAGTCCAAATTAAACATGATATAATGACTTGTAAATGTAAGTACACATTGATGGCCTAAGACACAAAACGAGTAGGTTTGTGTGAGAAAACGATATATCAATAGACAACGTTTAATTCTTTTTCGCAACCGTGCGAGAGATTACTTCAGGCGAAGCAGACTCAAGCACCGCGCCCTCAGATCAACCTCATTTGTAGGTTGGTTTTGTAGGGAGCGTTCATAACATGTTCTGCTTGTCTGCATCCAGACCAGTCTGATATAGATAGGGATGTCCCGATACCACTTTTTCACCTTCCAGACTACAGATACGATGCCGCAGCTTTGGCTTTTGCCGAGATCCAACATTAATCCGATACTTTTTATTTTATTTTTAAACTAATGAAAATATAGCAATTTTCCTCAATTAGCCCCTGAAAATATACCTTCAGTATATAGTCTACAACAACAGTTGATTATGAAAGATTGCCACCCTTTATTCAAACACTACAATATATATATATATATATATATATATATATATATATATATATATATATAAGAAAAATAGGTAGGCTATAAGTAGGCTACTTAAAGCTAGCTAGCTACCAACAGGTTTAAAGTTAAAACAATTTAAACAGCAGTATTCTACATTGTAAATACCAGTACAGTTTTTTTAAAGCAAGTAGAATTTCTATAACTGTGTGTTAAACTGATTATCACTCTTGTGTGTGTTAAACACAATCTACTTAATACAGACAGCCTCATTATAAAGATAAACACCCCAAATCCCCAAAATATATGATCATAATCTATGACAAAAAATGCTATTATAAACTAGATTAGTGAATAATACATATTGCTCTTTGTATTGTTGTAAAATACATTCATGAAAAACAATATAACAAAAATGAAAAAGATAATTATTTTAGAATTTTAAAATTGAGACATGTTCTAAGTGTATAGCACAGCTATTTAATGAGGCAGCAACATTAATAATTATTAAAGTTAAGAAGCTTTAATTGCGTCACTGCATTATGATATGAATCACTCCAACACAGTGCGGCACAAAGCGCTTATGCGTATCCCGAGCGCAGAATGATGCGCTTGAAACCACGTGGAGTTAAAGCGCAGCCAAGTATGCACCCAGCTATGCACGCTGCGCGTCAAGTCCGCTTTGAAAAGTGCAAAGCACAAAGGAAATACATATTGATGGACAGTGTATTATACAGTATCTATCTATACAATAGTTTATTGAGCCTTTTCTTTTAACAGTTTTAAATTTCAGTTACTGTGCGCGTGAAGAACAATGGTGCTCTGACTCTAGTGTTGTGATCTAACCAAGGCGTCCGACACCTGGTAGAAAGTAACACGAATTAAGTTACAGCAATTAAGTCCAGCAAGATAATGTTGTTTTATGCGAAACATAGACCTTTATCTACAGATAAAGTATAATAGTATTAACATTGAATCATCTTGAAGATAGTTTCATCATTGACTGTAACCGAACGCGACGCGCTGTTTGAGTGCTGAATGGAGAATGACTGACAGCCGCGAGAGGGAAAAGTTTACATGATCTTGAATTTAATGACTTAAATATTAATTTCTCTCTCACATAATGGCTTCAGAACACTTATAATAGAGTGCACGAAACGTTATGGTACTTTAGAATGTTTTTGTGCCTTCTGTGGGGCTTAACAATAACATAATAGTATACGCACAATATCGGATGTGGATCGGCCTCTGCTCTGATTTCATCCCGATCCCGCAAAATGGCATAGGATTCGGAGCCAGATCCGATCCTGAGTATCGGATCGGGACATCCCCGACAATATAGATCTAGCTCCTCCAATGGTCTGAGTTGGAGGCGGAGCTAAATGTTTTGTCTGAACAATGGCTGGTTAGAAGAGTGTTTGGGAAACCTGTTTACTGTTTTTGAAGCTCAGATTTATGGGGTGTTGAGACTTGAGTGCAACCAGACTAATTTTGTGGACTGAATGAATTGATGTTATGTAAAATTCAGTAAATGAAATGCTTCTGTTCTGCACAGATTGGGCATTTTGTGAATGAAATGCATCAATGACGTGTTCGAATCACAAAAACTCTCCTTTTCGTGATTGTTTTCTCCATTCTGTTGTGGACATATAGCATTTTGTTAGTTGGTTTTGTTGCTCACTAAATGCCTTGCATTCACAATTTTTATAGACAAAATTAGTTGTAAGTTTGGAATTTGGTGCATGAAGTGACTTTAGTGTTGACAAATACTTAAGTGTTGTGTAAATACATTCAGTCCACAATATTAGTCTGTTTGCAGTTCAGTGATGCAGAAATGTACACTTTTATCTCCACAAATACATGCGGTAAATTCAGGTCGTCCCCAGCAAACACAGAACGTTCCCCTAACTGTTTTGGAATGTTCCAAATTGGGAACCAAACAAGAACGATTATAGGAACGTTCCATGTAGGTTAATTTTAGGTTCCATTTTTATAATGTAAGGAGAATGTTCTGGAAATGTCCCATTAACCTTAAGGGAAAGTTCTAGGAACGTTCTGGGAACCAAAAACTAACTGTTCCCAGAACCGAAATTTGTTTGCTGGGTCTTTACACTTGGTATTAGGATGTGTTTTGGTCTGAATTCGGATCACAAGTAGACGAGGGAGAAATACCGGTTGTCTCTTTCAACCATTTCTGTCCTGATTTCTTTGAGGGTTTATTGGGGGAAATATGTTTTTTCAGATCTTTTGATATAATAGACAAATCAATCTTGCACAATTTACAAATGACCACACGGAGAGCGTCAGCTTTAGTTTCTGCTCGGACAGTCTCGAGATCAGCCGGACGCTGTCAGGAATGGAGAGAGAGCATCGTGTTTGGTTCGTTTTTCATCTTCAAACCAAACTTGGGTTTTAATGCAGACAAAGTTTAAATCCCGTTTTTAACAACCTCTGGAAGTGGTCGAAAGTGGACAAGCTCAGAACGTGTTACACCACGTTTACACCTGTATTTAGTGTCGCCCACTTGTGATCCGATTCGAATCGAAAACGCATCTTATGTTTGGAGCAAGAACTGAACAAATGATCATTTCTTTGTTTTTCTAACCCATTATAGCAGTCAGCATCAAGTGCCATACATCATTTTAAACTTGAACTTGAAGTTTCATTTGATCTCATTTAAATAAAAAAACAGCAGCATATTTTTAGCCTATATACTCAAACAAATCCTCCTGAAGTTTGGTTTATTTCCTTTAGAAAGCTGTACTTGGATATTGTACATTTTCTGACTACATGTAACAATCCCTAAGCAAGTTATAGCCATTACAACATTATTAAAGGCGATTTTCAGTGAAAAGCTGCTATTTTTGATTTACTGACAATTTAGATGTGCCCAAAAAAGTTCAGGAAGTAAAATAAATAGAATGATTGTAATAGAAAACTGAAGTAAAATTAACTTTATATGTAAACTAGGGCTGTCAAACGATTAATCTTGATTAATCGCATCCAAAATAAAAGTTTGTTTTTACATAATATATGTGGGTGCACTATGTATAATTATTTTGTATATATAAATACACACACTTGCATGTATATATTTAAGAAATATTTTTATGTATATACTGTATATGGATTTATATACAATTTATATTATATATAAATATTTTATATATAAATATTTTTTTCTTAAATATACATGCATGTGTGTGTGTGTAGTGTGTATATATATATATATATATATATATATATATATATATATATATACATACAAAATAATTATACACAGTGCACCCACACTGACAGCCCTAATATAAATGCACACACACATACATTAACTACTTTTACTTTACCTCCGTACCTCAGTTTAAATTTCCAAAGAAAGATGCCAATTGGTTGTGCAAAAACAAAGACCAAAAACCATGTTAATTGGTTGAGTAAATGATAGTTTCAACCTATCTGGGCATGGGGTGGGACTAAGCATGGGACTCATGATTGGCTCAGAGGAACCAATCAATGCTGATCAAATTTGATGACACAATCACATTCTTTACTGAGCTTCTGAATGTCATTAACCTGATATCACAGAAAAGCTGTGAATCTCCTCTTACGGGTCGTTTTAAAGCATACGGACTGGAGTAGCTGGTTCAAAAGTTCTTAAACATTTAAGAACAACAGTTATTCTTTGTGTCTTTAGAGGTCTTTAAGGGTTAATAGGGTTAAACAGGGTCTTAAAGACATTTTGCAGGTACTTCTAGAAAAATCTCACTCTTACAGCGAAGTATGAAACCCTTCAAGTCTCCTGTAAGAGACCTCACGTTGAAATGCAACACTCGACGGAGAGCGTGTTTCCCAAGTCGTTCCCGGTGCATTCTCATTCCTTTCATACACAGGGTGTCCTTGCAAAGACTACAGTACACACACGTCACACACACCCATGCGTGTGTGTCTCGGCAGGCACACCCTGTACCTCTGCCTCAGCACAATGATGGCGGCGGGATATTGATCCTGCTTTTCCCAGCGGAGAGTTGCATGCTCGCTCCAGAACACACTTCATTCTGAGGAGGATCAGGGCTTTGCTGCGTCAGCGGGAGTGTGTGTGAGAGCTTATGATCTATAGGGAGAACTCAAGCTCTTCATCAATAACACTAATAAATAGGCCTCTTTCTTTCGGACGCTTAAACTTTTCCTCCTCCAGTGCAAGATTGCTGTCTGCAGCCTTTCCATTGACTTTCCTTTGAGTCGATATAAATCTGGTGTAGAGGAGGCGTCGCAGACAGGAGACTATCAGAGACTATTTATCTATTGCAGGAAACATTTTCTTCTTTCAACCTAATATGTTCATATTCCGTCAGCGAAGTGATGATGTTTATAGGTTTGGGTGAATCCCTCAAAGCCTGTCAAGAACATGTGAGAGTCATATTTCAGCATTTTTTTTGATAAAAGTAGCATAAATTATATGCAAGAATGATGCAAATTACACTCTAAAAAATGTTGGGTTGTTAAAACCCAAATTTGGGTCAAATATGGACAAACCCAAATGTTGGGTTAAATTTAATTTAAGATTTTAACCCAACTTTACTTTCAACTGGTAATTTTTAAATTGCATTTTTAAACCCAACATTTGGGTTTGTCCATATTTGACCTACATTTGGGTTAAAACAACCCAGCATTATTTTGGACTGTAAGCTTTTGTGTAATTATTAGGTACACTTTTATTGCAGATTTTTTTGTGATGTTACTGATTTTTAAGATGCTTTGCAGAAGTGTCTTGCTAAATTTACACTCTTAAAAATGCTGCGTTGTTTCAAACCCAAATTGGGTCGCATATGGACAGACCAAATGTTGGGTTAAATTTAATTTAAGATTTTAACCCATCTTTCACTTTCAACTGTAATTTTCTAATTGCATTTTTAACCCGACATTTGCGTTTGTCCGATATTTGACCCACATTTGGGTTAAACAACCCAGCATTTCTTGGAGTGTAGGCTTTTGTATAATGATTAGTAACATTGTTTATGGCAGATTTTTTGTGATGTTACTGATCTTTAAGATATCTCTGCAGAAAGTGTCTGCTAAATGTACACTCTTTACAATGTTGGGTTGCTTCAACCTAATTTGTGTCAAGATGGACAAACCCAATGTCTGGGTTAAAAAATGTAATTTAAAAAAATTTCAATTTTGGTCCACTTCTGTTGTGTGACTAATTTTCACAACTTTGTTGTGATACTGTAAATGTAAATTTTCTATTGTGGGCAAAAAAATAAATAAATAAAAAAATACAAAAAAGTAATTTTAAATTTTAACCCAATTTCAACTTTCACTTTTAACTGTAACATTTTTTAATGACATTTTTAACCCACCATTTGGGTTTGTCCATATTTGACCCACATTTGTGTTCAAACAACCCAGCATTTTTTAGAGTGTAATGCATGCATTTCATTAATTGCATGTAACACATTATATATATATATATATATATATATATATATATATATATATACATATATATATATATATATAAAACACATTAACTTCTGAATGCTAGTACAAAAAAAAATATTAAATATTTGAATTACATTTAGAATGATAATTGTTTGGATTATGGTAAAAATAATTTTAATTTGTAACATTTCTCTCTTTTTTTAGATTGAGACATTTTTTGATGCATTATGGTAAAATTTGCAACATTATGGAGAGGAATGAAAAAATTAACCAAAAAAAGGGCTTTGCTTTCTTTATGTAAACTATATATATTGGACACCACATTCAAAGCCCTGCAAAGCGTAATTAAAAGGAAAATGCTGAGATGAATAAAAGCTCTGAAATTTCTGATGGTATTGCTTGTGAAACAAAGGTGCCGTACATGCATAGAAAAATAGCTTCACATTTTGACTTTTCCACTCAAGGTTAAATGAATCGTGTGTCTTTAAACGCTGCTCTCAAATAACAGAAGCACATGTGCTGTCGTCATATGGCTGTAATTAAACACAGGGCCACACAAAACATACATTGTGTTTATGAGACTCGCATACATCTGGATGTCTATTACTGAAAGGGAAACGCAGTAATTGCGACGACCTTTGACCTTCAGATCGGAAATCCTTCCTTTTAGAGGTTTTTTTTTGTAGTGAGGAAGACCTTCGTTTCTGAAACGCTAGTTTCACGACTTCATACATCCACTGAAAAATGACTCAGGAAAGTGAGTTTGTTCACTTTTTTGTTTGCCGATGACATTTGCCAGATATTTTGTGTTTGTTTGCAATTACATTTTTAAGTCCGACTTATGTGTGCAAATACTTGTTTTGGCCGCTTTACTTGTTCTGTCCCAACAATTGGGAAATAACAGGAGCTCGTTTAGCTTGTAGGAATGTGTAGGAGTTACGCTTATAAGAGATGGCGTTTATTATGTTGAATGACTAATAACTGGACTAAAACCTTTTATCTGGTTTCAAGAAGCACATTACATTTAAAGCCATGACAGATCAGCCTGCGAGATCATGTTTTATATGTGTGTATTGTTACGTAAAACCGAACTTGTTGAGGCTAGAAATCCCTTTAAAGTGAACTTTTCCATTTAAGATGGACTGGAATGAAAGAAGTTGGGATGCTCAGTCCTCCGGCACTGAATCTGTTAGTTTGTAGCTGGTATTCAGATGTTAATTTGTCTGTTTGTATCATTTCCTATCATTAGATTAGTTAATTTGTACCGTATTGCACACAAGTATAGGTTTCTATTTCAACATCTGGAGAAATGGGTGACTGATTTCCAATCTAATACTGATACATCTATGATGTAGTACAATATCGCAAATGAAATGTGTTCAAAATTAATGAAATAAAATGTGATTTCACCACTTAAATCACAAGAGTGATAGTTGACATGAAATATGTGTTATTGATCTTATTGTGAGCGACTCATTTCCTTTTTGAAACAAAACTTGTCATAAAACAATGTCATAACTTACATTTAGTTTCAACAACACGTTCCTTCCTTATTTTTTCTCCAATAATCAGTTTCACTTTGATATACACCACCGGTCAAAAGTTTAAGATCGGTAAGATTTTTTATGTTTTTAAAATAAGTCTCTTCTGCTCACCAAGGCTGCAATTTTTTGATAAAAAATACACAAAAAACACAGTAATATTGTGAAATATTATGACAATTTAAAATGACTTTTTTATGTTAATATATATTAAAATGTAATTTATTCCTCTGAAAAAAAGCTGAATTTTCAGCATCATTACTCCAGTCTTCAGTGTCACAATGATCCTTCACAAATCACTCTAATATGATGATTTTATGCTCCAAAAACATGTATGATTATTATCCATGTTGAAAACAGTTTTTTACATTTTTATTTCAGGATTCTTTGATGAATAGAAAGTTCAAAAAACAGCATTTTCAGGAGTAGTTAGTAACGTTAGCTGTTTTAAGCACTTAAACTTAAGTTAGTAAGCAAAACAATGCTTAAAGCAAGAGGGTAACAGTTTAGCAACAGGACAACAGAGACGGACAGGTCCGATTAAAGGGCTAATGTTAATGTTATGAGAATATTAAAATACGGGATATTTTACAGGAATATACTAAAACGGGAAGACAGCGAGAAAAGAGATCAAGTACGTGAGAAACCCGGAAAAAACGTGAGGGTTGACAGCTAACGTTACTAACTATCTGTCCGGATTACCCTGTTCCCACTGTTTGCCGACTCTTTGTTGGAAATTTCATATGGATCCAAACCATTAAAAGTGCCGGTTTAGTCCACATACGGTCACTGGCTTCCCTATTTAACATATCCCGGTAAATTCCACAACCTTTTAGGGTTTTTAACATCTTTTTTCTTTTCTTTATCCCAACTCTGCTGCTTCTCCTCGTTCGACTTGCTGTATGTTTACATGCGCGTAAGCCTCCAACATGGCCGCCACGCCAGTAATGACGCCACGACGCCCAAGCCCTATTTCTTGTTAACAGACTGCAGCGCCTGCTAAGTAGCCTAACACACCGTTGCCATGGACGCAGTTCAGTTTTCTTTAGCAGAAGCAATACTCGTTTTTAAATCAATAAACTCGTTTTTAAGTCAATATTTTGTCAAATTATTTATTTATTTATTTATTTGGTTGATTTATACGTAATAAGCAGGATTATGTATCAGCGAGGCGCTTCCGGGCGACTTCTGCTAAGCGACCGCCCCGCATATACATTATCCCATTCATTTGTTGCTATCAGCTGGCACATAAGCATTATTAGGCTACAACTGTGAAAATACTTCGATCATTTGTTGGTAGATGGCGCGATCCGTTTTGTCTAACAAAACTTTGTTCAGCAAAAGTTTGCTTGAATGTTGTTCGAATTCAGTGCGAAAATTAATGGAAACACCTTAAAATGTCTCAAATCAATTCGATATACCAATTTGATCGCAAGAACAGCATGCGATGTCATTACATACTAGGGATGGGAGATAAACCGTGTTTTGCGATAAACCACGATAAAATATACTGACGGTTAGTATTATTGTTTAAAATTTAATTATCATTAAAACCATGTTTGATTATCGCGATTTTAATAAACTCACTGTAATTCCTGTTCGGCCAGCTCTGACGCAGGCACGCGCTGCACGCAATGATTACTCATTCGAGAAGGAATGGCGGAAGGCAGTGACCACGCTTGAGGACCAAAATCTGGGTGTGGACATAGTTAGGCTTTTACAAAAGTCCTGAGGGAAACTTGATCGAGGATAGTCACCCTGGTCTGGCAGAACAAAAAGTCACTGTGCCGAAAGAAACACTTCAATCTGGCCGAGTTGTCTTCTGTGTAACCGATCACCCGCTGTTGTATAGCGACGCAAAGTTAACTTTGACCTCAATACCAACACTGACGTCTGGGAAACAATTGGGCACGAAATGTTGTTTTGAGTTTAAACATTTGCACTGTGCACTTGAAATTTAGCAGGAAGTGTTTTTGAGCCGACCATGAACATCTTCAAATACGATTATTTTAAGAGTGACGCTTTAGAGAGATAGGTAATGTATAGATACATCACGATATTACACTCGATTTTATTTTTAACCACTTAATTACGGGGACATATTGAATTGATAACGAGTTTAGCTAATGTTCTAAATCATCTCTACCCGTTTATAAATTCATTTAGTAAAACAATCATCCAGACAAGATGATCACACCAATATTATCAAACTCTGTAAACAATAAATCAACTCTGATTTCATTTTCAAAACAATCAAAAACTGGAGACGCAAGACGGCCGGCAAATTGCTATTTGAATTTAAACGAGCGTGTCCGTTGTGTATATTGATGTGCCGCTGTGTGTGTAATAATGCGTTGCTATTGACTGACGGACATTATAAAGAGGAAAATGCCATAGAATAGAATCTTGCTCAAAAAACTGCATAGAGCTGGCTTGTTTATTTGCTTTTTGTTGATTTTTTTCTATAAAACAATAAAACGTTGCAAATTAAAAAAACGTTTTTAACACTTTCATCAAATTTTAAGAAAACCGTGATAATATTGATAATCGCGATAATTTTGGACACTATAATCGTGATATGAAATTTTCATACCCGTCCCATCCCTATTACGTTCTGGTTTTTTATTCGCTTTAAAGCCGTTGGATGGAAACACACTTTCACCAGCTTTATCCGCACGAGTTTTTTAACCAAACTCTTTTTTAACCAAACATGGCTTTTAATACGCTTTAAGACACACCATGTGTAAATTCACAAGTCGACAGTATTTTTTGCTTAAAACTGCAGTGAACCAAAGACCGTCTCAAAAACACGGTGTGAAATCGCTGGTGTTTCTGACGTCACAAACGACCTTGTAACCAATCAGATCGTCAAACCAGTGGGTCTCTGAGCTGAGTGAGTGAGTGGCAGGCGGGGCTCATTTGCATATTCCATAGAACTGTGCATACTAAATGAGGCCAGGGTGTCGAGTTACATTCAAGATATTTTAAGACAGAAGAATTTTTTTTAAATATGTAATTTTGGTGCTCAAAGATCGAGTTTTAAGAGATACAATAATTGACTAAGGGGGGCATAATTTTTTTCCACTTTTCACTCTTCTATTTTGTCCATTCTTTTTCTATATGTGAACATGCACTTTTTTTTCGTACTTTAAAGCGCGCGTTGCAGCGTTGCCATCTCCACTTATTATAGGCATCTTTGGGCTTGTTATTTTTTCTCATATCAATAGGTGAAGTGACAACTTAGTTCAGCTGGAGTGTGTACATGGCCTTTGTGTCATAGTTCTTTAAACAGAGAAAAATCACCTGGCCACCAGTCCTGTCTTTATAGTGGAAAATTGTTTGTTAGATGATTGATATGTTCTTTACACAGAGAAAAAATGTTTTTTTTTAAGAAGTTTTCAGTGAAAGGTTCTTTGTGGAACCAAAAATGCTTAATGTATTGCATCGCTGGGAAAAAACCCCATTTGGAGGCTTTATTTTATGAGTGTAGCCGATCTGTAAGCGTGAAGATCTGTGTTGATCCCAGTCTTTCAGCGCTGATGATGCGGGTGTGATGTCTGGGAATTCAGAGCAGTGAGTATTGTTAGGTCATTTGTCGATACAAGCCGATCAGACGGAGGGAAAAAGCCTGAACACACACACAGACATTCAAGAGGAGATTTACTCCCTTTGCACCAGATTAACAGAGTTTTATCCTTTATGTCATTCGCTACTATAAGTCATAAAGCACAGTGGCTTTCTACTTTTGTTCCTCTACTGAAAAAATACCGGGTTTGGAATAAAACGAGGATGAGTAATTGATAACAGAATATAGCTCTTGGGTGAGTGATCCCTTTAAAGGTCATTGGTAGAACAAGTGACTATATTACTGAATCCCAACATTAGTGTCGGATCCATCCATGTTTGCATGTGTGTGCGCTTGCATTGATAAGAAAGGCTCTCGGGTGTGTGTGTGTGTTGCGGTGGAGTCTTAGGTGTGTTCTGTACAGACGCCCCTTCTGTGTTCTTCCTTTAGCATTATAATGATCCCACCAATCATCCCTCCTCTCCCTTGACACTGCTTCCCGGTGACCAATTATCACTTTTGGCTGTGACCTTTGACCTTTAGCAACCAAAATGATGTAATCGGAAAGTGAGAACATATCTGAAGCATGTGAGTTTAGTGAGGATATGGAGGAATGGGAACAGAGCTTTTCATGGGATGGCAATATTCACAGTAAATAGTTTTTGTAATTTGTATACAGTGAAGATATATTCTTTCACCACGCATTTAAAAAATTTTTTTTATATACATATATATATATATATATATATATATATATATATATATATGTACAAGCAGCCTGTAACTCACATGAGATAAGCCAATAGGAACCATCCAATCAACTCCCCACAATCAAGCCCCGCCCACATTTGTTCTTGTTCCAGAAGCTCGTTCTCTCAGATATATTTCATGATGGACCCTTTCCACAGTTAACAATATCTCAAATCTAGTAAAGTTTTTAATATTTTCATAAAAAAATTGAATGCACATTGCTTTACTTTGTGTTTTATTACACAGCGTTGCTGCTAGGATGTTTCTGATACACCGGCTTAGGGAGTGACGTGCTCTTCTCTCTCGTCTCAGGGCTCTAATCAATCTCTCCATATTTAAATATATAAGTTAAATATATAACAATATTATTTTTTTAATATTAATAAATTATTATTTTTTTTAGATATGGCTTTATTATGTTTTGTTATATTGTTCTTATAATCCAAATGTATTTAATTTTATTGCCCACTTTTTTCTTTTTTCTTTTACATTAAATCTATTGGCAATAATTTTGTAACTTTAAATGCATAATATTGAATGTAATGTTAATTTAAATACATAAAATATAATTTTTACGCATAATAAATGCTCAATATAAAACTTGTTGATATTTTTCTTATCGCTTTCAAAAGCATTTCAAACTGAATGAGATAATGGCATGTTATACGTTATTTTAACATGAAATGTAAAGGGAAAGTGGGATTCAGTGAACTGAGAATCATAAACTCATAATAAAATGCCATAACCAGTGATCAGTGCAAGATTGTGATTAGCTGGGGAAATATGAGCAGATCTTCTGGACGATGGCTCTGGAACGGGACGGTGTGTTTTCACATCACTGGAAGGCAGTGTAAAAGGCTGTGATGGTTTCACTGCAGAGAGGAGATTGACATGATGCATCTCATTACAGCTCTGTTGCCCTGCACATGTGTGTGTGTGTGTGTGTTAAAGTCCTCTCCTCTGGAATGAGTTCAGATCTGCCTGAAGTGTGTTTGTGGAGGAAAGAGGAACGTGCCTGAACTTTGAGTGTGTGTGTGTTGTGTTTGTGTACTGTTAGCTTGGTGTTCTGCACACTCTTTCTCAGCTGTCATATTCAATCATGACGGCATGCAAAAATATGCAGACCTTCATGCCATAAACAAGCCAAATACTGTATATGTGGGAGAAGTATGCACTTTGTGTTTACCATCACAGTAAATGTGCAGCATGCAAACTGTGAGCACAATGCATATTTTCCACATGTAAAAATGCAGATAACCTTATTTGCTACATTGCCCATAATTAATATAATATAATATAATATAATAATATAATATAATATAATATAATATAATATAATATAATATAATATAATATAATATAATATAATATAATATAATATAATATAATATAATATAATTATATTTTTTAATTATTATTATTATTATATTTATTATTTATTATTATAATTATTATTATGTTTTTTTATGTATTTATTTGTTTACTTGTTGTTGGCCATAATGAGCATAATTATTTTTTATATAAAATTGAATTTAAATATAAAATACAGAGTAACATTTATTTACTTGCCAGAATGGCAAAAAAATAAATAAAATAAAAATATTTAAAATATAATTTTTTTGTTTATTTTGCTGTTTATTTTTTTTCCCTGCAATTCTTGCTCAATTCTAACTTTTAAAGCAGTTTTAGGAATATTAACAGCAAAATGAACACATTTTTTTTGTATAGCACATTCATGTGTCCTCATCATCTCAGCACAGATGATGAACTGTGTGTGTGTGTGTGTGTAGCGGAGATAAAGCATTGCTCGTGCTGAGGCTCAGCTGGATGGATTTGTTTATAGAGATTACTATTTTATCTGATGTGTTTTGCACAGGCGTATAATCCTCATCCTTAATAATCTCTTTATATTATGAGATCATTTCTAATGCAAATCGGACACATATGTTAACAATAGATCCCACAGATAGACATAATCCTACAGTTTAGCTTCTTTCACTTTCCAAAAGGCCGTTTGGACAAAAGTAAAACGCTCTCGAATACATAGAAGCAGCAGTTTGCTTTAGGGATCCGAAGTAACCTTGAAGTTTCTTTTGTGACCCGTTTATCACACAGAAAATGCTGTGTTTGGAATGCTCTAGTATTGATTCTGTGAGTGTTTGTGTGTGTGAGACATCTGATCGTGCCATTGTTGGAGATCTACCGCAAACACAAGTCTATTTGAATGAGTGGCGGTGAAAAGCCGAAGTGGCCTTGGCCCGGTGACGGGCGATCAATGGGCGTCACTCGAAAGAGTTTAAACAAAGTCTGGCAAACTGGAGCCGCCACAGCTCATTTTGGCGGGAAAAGCAGCCAATCAGGAGACAGCTGCTGGATTCCTGTGAGCGGCTCTGACTGGCAGATAAGCTCAAGTAGGTTAATGATTCTCTTCAAATGCACAAAGCATTGTGCTTTCAGTGACAAAGTTGTCGAAAACGAGAAGAACTTGTCTTTACTCGGGAGCAGGATTTGGAACTTTTTCACATTAACAGCTCTTTAAACGTAAACCTGTACTGATTCGCTGAAAACAAAGATCAAGCTCATTCATTTCGGAAAAGGACGCAGAATGTTTTTGATTCATTCAGTTCGCCAGGAAAACTGCCCGTCTCTTTCCCATGTGCATTTCTCTCTCTGTTCCTCCGTTTCTTCTACATGGGTTCCATAAACAGAGGAAGTGTAGAGTATGTAGATAATGGATTTGAAATGGCCAGGAGCTTATTCTTAGTTGTGGCTCTTTCACAGGAGCTTGGCCTATCTTGGGCCGTGTTTCCTTTCAACACACTGCCTACTCTGTGCCACGCTGTCCTCCAGCTGTGGCTCCGCCCCCACCTGCTGCTGTGGCCCCGCCCTCCTGCTGGCTGTGGCTCCTCCCTCCTGTCAGCTGTAGCCCCGCCCTCCTTTGACTAAGGCTCCACCCTCCTGTCAGCTGTGGCTCCACCTTCTTGTGGGATTCGGCTCCGCCCTCCTATCTAGCTGTAGCCCCGCCCTCCTGCGGCTGTGGCTCCACCCCTCCTCTTCCTCCTGTGGCTCCTCCCTCCTGCTGGTGTGGCCCCGCCCTCCTGTGGCGGTGGCTCTTCCCTCCTGTCAGCTGTAGCCCCGCCCTCCAGCGGCTATGGCTCCACCCTCCTGTCAGCTGTGGCTCCACCTTTTGTGGATTTGGCTCCGCCCTCCTCATCAGCTCGTAGCCCCACCCTCCCTGCGGCTGTGGCTCCACCCTCCTCTTCCTCCTGTGGCTCCTCCCTCCCTGCTGCTGTGGCCCCGCCCTCCCTGTGGCGGTGGCTCTTCCCTCCTGTCAGCTGTAGCCCCGCCCTCCTGTGACTATGGCTCCACCCTCCTGTCAGCTGTGGCTCCACCTTCTTGTGGATGTGACTCCGCCCTCCTATCAGATGCAGCCCGCTCTCCTGCGGCTGTGGCTCCACCCCTCCTTTTCCTCCTGTGGCTCCTCCCTCCTGCTGCTGTGGCCCCACCCTCCTATGGCTGTGGCTCTTCCCTCCTGTCAGCTGTAGCCCCGCCCTCCAGCGGCTATGGCTCCACCCTCCTGTCAGCTGTGGCTCCACCCTCCTGCGGCTGTGGCTCCTCCCTCCTGCTGCTGTGACTCAGCACTCCTGCTGTCGTGGCTCCGCCCTTCTCTCGCTGTGGCTCCGCCCTCCTCCTGCTGTGGCCCCGCCCACTCAGCTGCGTTTTCCTGGTGACTCAACAGATGCCGTTCACCTGTTTGTTTAACAGCATTCGCCTTTTCCACTGTTATTCTGTGGAATGTAAATACATGACATATTGAGTAACTTAGAAACTGTTTAGCAGAGCAAAGACAACAACTGATCCCACAATGCAGTGGTGTGTTGGCCCTCATTCCTCTGGCTGCCGTTCAAAGGCCTCCGCACCTTTTAAGTTATAATCCGAACAATCCCTGTACCGTTCATCATAAAATGAATCTCTATTCCCCATTCTGTACAGTTTTCCATGTACATGAGTAAGATCACTGTAGAATTTGATTTTGATTCATTGTTTGTTGATTTTGATGTATATATATTTAAATATATTATTATATATAATTTACATTTTATTTTATTATTATATTTTATTTAAGATAAATTTACAAATTGTACTTATACTCTTTCTGACATTTTAAAATTTAAATGAAGTTTGTGTTCAGCAAGAAGTCTGAAGCTTACTAAAGCTATTTATTTGATTCTGCGTTTAATTGATCAAAAATACAGAAAAAAAATCTGAAATCACTCTATTTTTACTGTTACTTTTTAAAAACTATTTAATGCATACTTGCTGAATAAATACAATTCTATCTTTTGTAAGAAGTGTACTGTGTGTTTATCCTTTTCTGGAAGTTAATCACCACCTTTATGTCAATGACACTTTATTAAAGAAAGTTATACCCTCTTTCTTGGAAAGTGCCCGTAATACATAAACAAGAATCTCTGATTCATGAGAACGTGGACCGTTCAGAAACCACAAGAAAGAGTTGATGACTTCTATAATACCTCCCTTCATCCCTTAGTCTGAGAAAAAGACATTTTGTGCTTGTCAAGTGTCATCAGTAATGTGTTTGGAAGACTGCCGTTTTTGATGAATTTTATTACAGTATGTTCTTTCCACATAGATCTTATCCCACAAATCTGCTTTTCCACTTGTGCGATGTACACATTCCTGTGCTGTTGACGTCTAGTAATGGAGCAGAAAAGTGTCTCTCTTTCCCACAGGAGATCTCAACTAGACTTGTATATTCACTGAGTTTCTGTTGATGAAGCAGCCGAGACTGTCCGAAATGTGATTTCCTCGGCTTTGGAAAAGCCTTTTGAAAGTTTATGCAGAATGTTATTTGTTATTATGATTGGACTTATATATAATGAAGATCTGACAGCACGCCACACACACACCATCTGACTTATTTGTTTGTGTGAACTTGTGAATTATAATATTACAAAATATTTCAATTTCAACTAAATGCGGTTCTTTTGAACTTTCTATTCATCAAAGAATCCTGAAAAGATGAATCATAGTTTTTGGAAATATATAATGCAGCAAAAGCTTATAATAATAAGAACCATTATTAATAATTGAGCACCAGAGCAGAGTTTTAATCACAGGAATACAGTACACTTTACAATATTCACATAATAATATTGTAATAATATTTCACAAAATTACTGATTTTACTGTTTTTTTTAATTAAAAAAATGCAGCCTTGATCAGCTGCATCAGAGAACCTTAATTATTTTTGTCTTGTTTTGTATCTTTAATGCAATGTAAGTTGCTTTTGGATAAAAGGATCTAATGGCCTTCATGAAGCTAGTGTGTGTTGTGGGTCGTTGTTAGAGTTGCTTAGCAGCACATCAAGATTCAAAGTCTTTAGTGCATGTCAGGATATTTTTTGCCTGTTTTTGTTCCATACGCTCAAACGATATTAGAAGATATTACATGGACTTATCGCAGGGTCCATTTGCTTGACCATTTCAACTAGATTCAACTGTAAAAATGAATATGCTTTATCTAATAAATAAAATTGTGGCAACAGATTACAAGCAATATTATCAATTAAATTTAACAAATTAGTAATTGAGTAATAATTAATTAAATTAATTCCTTAAAGGTTAACCATTTAAAATGAGTAAAACTTGCAACAACAACCAAAAAAACATAAATTTAAGTCACCATTATGCTGATCGGTGTTTGTTTTAAAATGACTGTTTTCTCCTTCAGTGATTCTGCTTGTTAACATCAGGTGTCTTCAATGATGGCAATATAAAATAAAGAGTTCTTAATTAATATTTCACATCTGTCTGTTAGTGAGATATTTTTGTAAAATTTACTCATTTTAAATGGTTAACTTTTAAGGAATGATTTGATTTTTACTCAATTCTAATTTGTTAAATTTAATTAATAATATTGCTTGTAATCTGTTGCCACAATTCTACTGATTAGATAAAGCATATTAATTTTTACAGTGTATTTTGCATGCTTTTCTCTTGCATGCTACATCTGACATCTGTCTAGGTTACGCAAGGCAAGGAAATAATCCAAATATTACGTTTTAAACAACATCTGCGCTATTGTAAATAACATTTCAGGAGCTGTCGGAGCAAATAATCAACAAATGCAGGTATTTTCGCCAAAATCTGCTCCATAACAAGCACACTTGCTGCTTTGTTTGCTAAACATTCAGAATCCTGGAATTGGAAATATGGTTTTCGTTGCTGTTTTTTTAGGAGTTGCAAAACGCTGTGTTGAAATGACAGGTCTCGCCTACAGCAGGGGATGATGTGGACGTGTTGGAGCAGAAATGAAATATTTGTCGAGCGCTGTTCCAGCTTGTCGGACGAGCCCTTGTGGGTGTGATTCCACTTCACATTGTCAACAGCTTAACCTGCGGTCAGAGGTGCAGTTCGGAGGTGTTTTTCTCTCTTTTCCTTGAGGAAAACCCTGTTTTACTGCTCCCCTCCATCTTCCAGCTTTCTTGAGTAACAGCTTCCTCGGGTGAAAGGTCGGTTGATTGAAAAGGCAACACACCCCTGGAGGATTACAGTTTATTAACTACTGTTGACCTGTTTGACATCACTAACCTTTGCCAAGAAGAATCTTTATCTTTGTGCTGCAAATGAATCACCCTGGCCTAGTTTGAAATGTAGCTTTAATATTTAAAGTGGACCTATTGTGTTGTTTTTGGGCTCTACTAGAACAGGTTTTCATGCATGGTTGAATGTTAAAAACATTGTCTCTTCCCAGTCTGTCAGTAACGCTTTGTTTACTTCCTGTCTCTTCTGAAAAGCAAACTGTGCTCTGATTGGTCGACTGGAGCAGTGTGCTGTGATTGGTCGACTGGAGCAGTGTGCTGTGATTAGTCGAGTGCTTCGAGTGTGTTTGGGAAATGTCCCGCCCTTTCCATAACCGCCATTTTAACACACTACTGACTAACTCAACCAGGCCCCGCCCCTTTATTCTGCGCATGATTTATTTAAATGAGGAATATTGTGGCGCGTTCGTTCCCGGAAGACACTCAAGACTACAATGGAGGGGTTTCAGAGAGTTCAGAAACACTGACACTGATATAGAGAAAACTCCCGCTGGAGGGACTTCACTGAGCTTTTTCATCCTCAAACAGCAACATGACACACTAAAGAAAGATGAAAGTGTTAAAGCATAATAGGACTCCTATCGCCTTCATTTTTATGTTCACTGTGGATATATATAATTAAATGTTGTAGTTTCACTGTTATATTCTTAAGGGTTTTTGTCTGTTCTCCGTGTCATTGTGGTTTAGTGGTCTGACAGGGTTTGCTTCGGTATTAAGACATACGAACGTAACTGCTTTGGTATTTAAAACAAGACTAATTTTGTGTGTTGATGTGGCCAGTAAGTTCAGTAACACATAAAAACCCAAAGGTGCATGTACAATCATTGCTTGCTCGTTGCTCTTTTTCTTCAGAAAACTGTCCTTTGTTGAACTGTTTTAATAGTCAAATGGCAATGATGAGGGCTCTTTAAAATGCCCCTTTATGCTATTTTGACTGGACCATCTGACCAATCAGAGCAGAGTAGACCAATCACGACAGACTGGGCCATCTGACCAATCAGAGCAGAGTAGACCAATCACGACAGACTGGGCCATCTGACCAATCAGAGCAGAGTAGACCAATCACGACAGACTGGGCCATCTGACCAATCAGAGCAGAGTAGACCAATCACAACAGACTGGGCCATCTGACCAATCAGAGCAGAGTCAACCAATCACAACAGACTGGGCCATCTGACCAATCAGAGCAGAGTAGACCAATCACGACAGACTGGGCCATCTGACCAATCAGATCAGAGTAGACCAATCACAACAGACTGGGCCATCTGACCAATCAGAGCAGAGTCAACCAATCACAACAGACTGGGCCATCTGACCAATCAGAGCAGAGTAGACTAATCACAACAGACTGGGCCATCTGACCAATCAGAGCAGAGTAGACCAATCACAACAGACTGGGCCATCTGACCAATCAGAGCAGAGTAGACCAATCACAACAGACTGGGCCATCTGACCAATCAGAGCAGAGTCAGACCAATCACAACAGACTGGGCCATCTGACCAATCAGAGCAGAGTCAACCAATCTCAACAGACTGGGCCATCTGACCAATCAGAGCAGAGTCAACCAATCACAACAGACTGGGCCATCTGACCAATCAGAGCAGAGTAGAGTAGACCAATCACAACAGACTGGACCATCTGACCAATCAGAGCAGAGTAGACCAATCACAACAGACTGGACCATCTGACCAATCAGAGCAGAGTAGACCATTCTCAACAGACTGGGCCATCTGACCAATCAGAGCAGAGTAGACCAATCACAACAGACTGGACCATCTGACCAATCAGAGCAGAGTAGACCAATCTCAACAGACTGGGCCATTTGACCAATCAGAGCAGAGTAGACCAATCACAACAGACTGGACCATCTGACCAATCAGAGCAGAGTAGACCAATCACAACAGACTGGGCCATCTGACCAATCAGAGCAGAGTAGACCAATCACAACAGACTGGATCATCTGACCAATCAGAGCAGAGTAGACCAATCACAACAGACTGGATCATCTGACCAATCAGAGCAGAGTAGACCAATCTCAACAGACTGGGTCATCTGACCAATCAGAGCAGAGTAGACCAATCACAACAGACTGGGTCATCTGACCAATCAGAGCAGAGTAGACCAATCACAACAGACTGGATCATCTGACCAATCAGAGCAGAGTAGACCAATCTCAACAGACTGGGTCATCTGACCAATCAGAGCAGAGTAGACCAATCACAACAGACTGGGTCATCTGACCAATCAGAGCAGAGTAGACCAATCACAACAGACTGGATCATCTGACCAATCAGAGCAGAGTAGACCAATCACAACAGACTGGGTCATCTGACCAATCAGAGCAGAGTAGACCAATCTCAACAGACTGGGTCATCTGACCAATCAGAGCAGAGTAGACCAATCACAACAGACTGGATCATCTGACCAATCAGAGCAGAGTAGACCAATCACAACAGACTGGGTCATCTGACCAATCAGAGCAGAGTAGACCAATCTCAACAGACTGGGTCATCTGACCAATCAGAGCAGAGTAGACCAATCACAACAGACTGGGTCATCTGACCAATCAGAGCAGAGTAGACCAATCACAACAGACTGGATCATCTGACCAATCAGAGCAGAGTAGACCAATCACAACAGACTGGGTCATCTGACCAATCAGAGCAGAGTAGACCAATCACAACAGACTGGGTCATCTGACCAATCAGAGCAGAGTAGACCAATTACAACAGACTGGGCCATCTGACCAATCAGAGCAGAGTAGACCAATCTCAACAGACTGGGTCATCTGACCAATCAGAGCAGAGTAGACCAATCTCAACAGACTGGGTCATCTGACCAATCAGAGCAGAGTAGACCAATCACAACAGACTGGGTCATCTGACCAATCAGAGCAGAGTAGACCAATCACAACAGACTGGGTCATCTGACCAATCAGAGCAGAGTAGACCAATCTCAACAGACTGGGTCATCTGACCAATCAGAGCAGAGTAGACCAATCACAACAGACTGGGTCATCTGACCAATCAGAGCAGAGTAGACCAATCACAACAGACTGGGCCATCTGACCAATCAGAGCAGAGTAGACCAATCACAACAGACTGGGCCATCTGACCAATCAGAGCAGAGTAGACCAATCTCAACAGACTGGGTCATCTGACCAATCAGAGCAGAGTAGACCAATCACAACAGACTGGGTCATCTGACCAATCAGAGCAGAGTAGACCAATCTCAACAGACTGGGCCATCTGACCAATCAGAGCAGAGTAGACCAATCTCGACAGACTGGGTCATCTGACCAATCAGAGCAGAGTAGACCAATCACAACAGACTGGGTCATCTGACCAATCATAGCAGAGTAGACCAATCACAACAGACTGGGTCATCTGACCAATCAGAGCAGAGTAGACCAATCACAACAGACTGGGTCATCTGACCAATCAGAGCAGAGTTGGTTGGTTTTTAGACTGAATCTTCAGCATATCTTTTCAGACGTTGTTCAATGTTATGAGAGAATGTAAGTGTGTTCAGACAACATTAGGAACCTTTAAATGGCATAATAGGGGCACTTTAAATGACTGTTTAGTCACTTTAGTCTTCATACATAGATATATACACTAGATGTTGCACTGGCTACGTCAGTTCATTTGAACTGAATGTGTTGTCATGGAACAGGGAGCCCCTCCTCTATAATGTATCAGCGTCACCGAGGTCTAACAGAAATAAAATCATGAAAATAAATCGTCATGAATGTGATTTTCTAGTTTTTTTATTCATTCCAATGGTCAGATATGTATTTATCATTGAGTCCATAGAGGGAAAAAAAAATATATTAGGGGTGTAACGGTTCACAAAATTCACGGTTCGGTTCGATACCGATACACTTGTGTCACGGTTCGGTTCGGTGACGGTTCGAGCTGACGGTTCAAATACAGCAAAAAGAAAGAAATGGCAGAGAAATTTTCTTGATTTAATTTTTTTAATTATATTTGCATTAAAACTAACATCATAAAGTATGATATTTTTTAACTTAGAGCAATGATGGAGCAGGAGCTACACTTGACTTTTCTTAGGAGCATTTAAAACAAAACAGCTCCTTGGACAAATAAATGTAATTTGTAGTAGTTATAAACAAAGGTTTATTTTAGTTCAGATTAACATTTGAGGGAAGCAATTGTATTGATAATGTCAAAATACAACCAACCTGATGTTACTTGAAAGCATTATAGCCTACTATTCCTGCCAAACTTACAGTTAGTAGTGTTATACAGTAAATCCATGGTGAATGTTGCTGATCTGTGGACACTGGATAGTTCATTCATGGTACAAAGTTTATTCCTGGTTTCCCCGTCAGCGCTGTTTAATCCGTTAATGACGGAGAAATGTGAATGTTTCTCACTAGATCTCGCAGCGATGTTTTTACTTCAGTGGCGAATTCAAATGTTTTCTTTACTGGATTTGTCTGTGTAGTAACAGTGCTGATGATGAAGATCGGCTCGCGCTGCATTGATCCAAACTGATAAACGGTCCGTGATCCAGACTACCACACAATAACGAGTAGCTCAGGTTCGTTCCGCTTACATTACATTTGCCATTTGATGTTGGACAATGTTGTAGTCACGCCAGCGTCTCACGCCTTACATTATGAACGCGGCAAATGCGCTTGCCACGCGCATACATTTGAAGTAACGAAATGTTGGTTGGCAGGAAAAATGAGCTGAACGAACCGTCGTTTCAAAATGCGTACCGAAACCGAACCGAAGCCTCGTACCGAACGGTTCAATACGAATATGTGTATCGTTACACCCCTAATATATATATATATATATATATATATATATATATATACACACTCACCGGCCACTTTCTTAGGTACCCCATGCTAGTAACGGGTTGGACCCCCTTTTGCCTTCAGAACTGCCTCAATTCTTCATGGCATAGATTCAACAAGGTGCTGGAAGCATTCCTAGGGAGTTTGGTCCATATTGACATGATGGCATCACACAGTTGCCGCAGATTTGTCGGCTGCACATCCATGATGCGAATCTCCCGTTCCACCACATCCCAAAGATGCTCTATTGGATTGAGATCTGGTGACTGTGGAGGCCATTTGAGTACAGCGAACTCATTGTCATGTTCAAGAAACCAGTCTGAGATGATTCCAGCTTTATGACATGGCGCATTATCCTGCTGAAAGTAGCCATCAGAAGTTGGGTACATTGTGGTCATAAAGGGATGGACATGGTCAGCAACAATACTCAGGTAGGCTGTGGCGTTGCAACGATGCTCAATTGGTACCAAGGGGCCCAAAGAGTGCCAAGAAAATATTCCCCACACCATGACACCACCACCACCAGCCTGAACCGTTGATACAAGGCAGGATGGATCCATGCTTTCATGTTGTAGACGCCAAATTCTGACCCTACCATCCGAAATGTCGCAGCAGAAATCGAGACTCATCAGACCAGGCAACGTTTTTCCAATCTTCTATTGTCCAATTTCGATGAGCTTGTGCAAATTGTAGCCTCAGTTTCCTGTTCTTAGCTGAAAGGAGTGGCACCCGGTGTGGTCTTCTGCTGCTGTAGCCCATCTGCCTCAAAGTTCGACGTACTGTGCGTTCAGAGATGCTCTTCTGCCCACCTTGGTTGTAACGGGTGGTTATTTGAGTCACTGTTGCCCTTCTATCAGCTCGAACCAGTCTGGCCATTCTCCTCTGACCTCTGGCATCAACAAGGCATTTCCGCCCACAGAACTGCCACTCACTGGATGTTTTTTCTTTTTCGGACCATTCTCTGTAAACCCTAGAGATGGTTGTGCGTGAAAATCCCAGTAGATTAGCAGTTTCTGAAATACTCAGACCAGCCCTTCTGGCACCAACAATCATGCCACGTTCAAAGTCACTCAAATCACCTTTCTTCCCCATACTGATGCTCGAGTTTGAACTGCAGGAGATTGTCTTGACCATGTCTACATGCCTAAATGCACTGAGTTGCTCGCCATGTGACTGGCTGCTTAGAAATTAAGTTTTAACGAGCAGTTGGACAGGTGTACCTAATAAAGTGGCCGGTGAGTGTATATATATATATATATATATATATAAAATATTCTTCCTAGTTCAGATTTCGTTTGTGTGAACATCTATATGCAGCACAAAAGTCCTGAAAATCCATGAATTCGTAGTGCAGGTGGAGAGCAGCGTTACCTAGAGCCACTTCCCATGACAAGACCCCTGAGCCAAGATGGCGGCGGTTTTGACGCATACTCAGAACCCCAAGGCGACATCTAGTGTATATATCTATGTTCATGCTATTACAGCTTGACCCTGTTTACGTTCTTTAATGTTGTTCCAAAGGGAGAAAAAGTTTGTATTCTTAATTCAAATTTAATATCTTTCATTTTAAATGTGTTATTTAGGCTGTACAAGCTGTTACATTACATTCAGTCTGGCTTCATTCTAAACCAAACAGACACTTTTAATCCAATCAGTTTCTGATAGGCAAATTACAGCACCATCTTGTTTCATATAGATAATCCTGTCATATTATGGAAATAAAATAAGTTGCAAATGAGTTTTCCATGACCGCCATGGAGCCCTTAATGTGTGTCAGCTTCTGTTTACTATATTTAATGGACTTTCAGTGGAAAGAACAGAAATGTCTCAGGTTTAATTAAAAACATCTTCATTTGTGTGTTGAAGATGAATGAAAGTATTATGGGTGTGTGGAACATCATTAGTGTCAAGTGTACTCAGTGTAGTGTACTTGTCAACTCGTTTGATCCATATTGCGGCACTGTAAAACGGGTTATTCCGTCAGAAACACACGATGAGACTGAAAGTGTGTGTGACTTCCATCTGTGCTCATTTGCTTCTATTTAGTTTAGTCCTACAGCGGCAAGCTGCTAATGCATTGTGGGAAATGAAAATAAACCTGAAAATCCTGAAAAATAAAAAATGAATCATGAGCTGATGAGTTTGTGTGTTAGTCACCTGAGCGAGTGTGTGTGTGTGTGTGTGTGTGTGTGGATAATATTTGGCACTGTTTCTGATGATGTCAGTGTAAGTTATGGCAGCACTTCTCGCTTCCGGGAAAGTCTTCCATCAGTTCTGCTTGTGTGTGTGCAGTGGTTGAAGCTGGTGGTGTGTGTGTGTGTTTATGTGTGTGTGACTGTGCGCTGACCTCTGACCTGCAGACATGGATGCATTTGAATGCACTTCTGTGCATTTGAAGGCTTCAGAGGATTTACCCCTCACACACACACACACACACACACACACACTCTTGGATGTTATTTCAGGAATGACCTCAAGGCTCTTCCACAGTCTGGATCCCAGAATTGGAAGCAATGGAAGTTACTTTATTATCGCTATTATAATTGTTTATATATTACTTAAATAGGGTTTTTCTTTTTATACATTTTTTCAAATATATGTATATATATATATATATATATATATATATATATATATATATATATATATATATATAAATATGTTCAAATGTTAATGTTAATTATATATTAAATATACATTTTAAAAGTATAAATATATTAAATTTAATGTTATAAAAGGTGACACATTGTAAAATTAACAACACTTAGTCTTAGGATATTTTTATAATAATTTTATTTATTTATTTATTTATTCATATATATTAATTTTTGCATCCATCCATAGCAGTGTTATTTTATATTATTTATATATTGTTAGTACTATGATCGTATAGAATATAATTTTATTTCATACAAAAATTATGTACATTCCTATATATATATAATGTATGTATATATGTGTGTGTGTGTGTATATATATATATATATATATATATATATATATATATATATATATATATATATATATATATATATATACATGTTATATATATATATATATATGTATTATAAATATAATTGAATATAAGTAAAAATAGAAGTATATTAATCAAAATTGATACAAAATAAACAACCCTGATTTTATAATATCCATATATTGTATTAGTTTTGTATTATATAATATTATTATACTATAATTAATTGTATATTATTATTATTATTAGTAGTAGTAGTAGTTGTATTAGTATTTATTATATAAGTATAGTATTTATATAGTAGTAAATGGCATTTATTTATTATATTAAAATGTAAGTTTTCCTATCTTTCGTATTACAGCTTGTTTTTTTCCGTTAGCGATGTTTTTGTTTTTTATAAAAACATATTTTAAGTTAAATTTTTCCATTTAATATTTTATTTCTGCTTTATTTCAATCACTAAAAATCATTTCTGACTCAGTTTTTGTTGTAGTTAACAATATCAGCGACAGTAGTTGGCATGAAGGACTAATTAGCCTCGTTTGGGTCATTTCTGCAAGCTCAGTTTTCTAGAGTTATGAAACAGAAGAATAGTGTTTACTCTCTCAGAAGAGTCTCAGATCAGCTTCTCATTCTCATTGTTTGCTTTTTCCTCCTGTTATGGTTATGCTGGTAGTTTTCATCGGTCTGGATTTTATTCATCAAATGAAATCATATGAAATCATGTTATTGTGTCATGACTCATGTTAAGGACTTTTGGCCAAACCGTTACTCTCGCAATCTTCTGTTCATGCCTGTGGTTTGTGTGTACAAGCGATGTTCATACATGCAAGACTTTACCTCGTCTGTTTATTCTGAATCTGTTTTTGAACTAATGTACTGATTCAACAGGAGTGTGGAGAAAATAGAGTTTCTGTTTAACTTTTTTAATTTTTTAATTTATTAGCTAGCATTTTATGTATTTCAAACATAAAATGTAAATATTTTCACACTTTTTGCATATGTATTACAGCTTGATTGGAAATGACACCCAGTAAAAATATATCATGCACACTATATTTCTTTCGTTTTAACACGTCTCTGTTTCTTCCTTGGAATCAAGTGCACTGACTCTTGAAAACTTAATTGCTTATATGGAAAATAAAGATTGACAAACAATTTTCATGCTATAAATATCAATATGCTTTTGTAAGTAATTACGTTTGTTATGGAATTTAATATTTGAAGATTAAAATCATAAAAATAAATGATGAAGACAGTTTTATGGCAATGTAAAAAAAAGTAATCACCCCTGGGCCTGTAATTAAAGCAGCAAACACACAGTTATCCCTTTAATCTGAAGCCAAATGTATGGATGTAATTTGCCAGTAACATGTTCATACATTTAGGAATGTGTAGAGACAGTCCTGTCCTCTAAAGCTGAATGCTTTATCATTATGGAAATGTTCACTTTTGCTTTTTGTTTGCATTGCACTGACCATAACCTGAAAACAACCCAGCATGCCAGATCACAAGTTATTACACATTACATTATTACACTTATGAATATGATGTGGCCATAAACTGACACCAGATCAGCCAGATCCGTGTTCACGCTTCAGAAGCAGTTATCCTGTTTTTCCAGGCTGTATTCCCTAAAGTGAGAAGCCAGTGGTGTGTTCCCTGAACCGTTGGTGGAGTGTTAATTGATGTGTGTGAGCGAGGAGAACATGTTGTCAGTGATAGGAGATAGACGAGGAGGAGGAGATGTTATTCAGGACAGACCTCGCTGATAAGAGACTCGACGCTTCGCTCTGTGTACTGTAAAGATCTCTGAGCTTTAAGCTTTTCATCCATTCTTCTATGCTGGACCTCTCAGTGTTTATTCTGTAGATGACATGTTGCACAATATTCACATTACGGGACAATACGGGTGTTACGATACTCTCTTGTCACAATTAGACACATCACGATATGATATTATTGTGATACTCAAAGACGTGATAAAAGTTTAAAGGAGTAGTTCGCTTTTAAAAAACTATGCTGATAATTTACTCACCCCCATGTCATCCAAGATGTCCATGTCTTTCTTTCTTCAGTTCGAAAAGAAATTAAGGTTTTTGATGGAAACATTCCAGGATTTTTCTCCATATAATGGACTTTAATGGGAACCAAACGGTTCAAGCTCCAAATGAGAGTTTCAGTGCAAACTGTTCAAAGGGCTTTAAACGACTCCAGACGATGAATAAGGGTCTTATCAAGCGAAACGATCGCTCATTTAATAAATAAATAACAAAGTTTAAGTTTTATAAGCTCAAATGCTCGCCTTGCTCTGTTCTGTGATGCGCGTTCGTGACTCTCCTGTTCAAACAAATCTTTTTTCATTTCATTTGGTTCATTCAACGAACGAAGTGAATGAATTTACTCAGAAAAAGATTCGTTCATTTTGATATTTACTTTGTTATTTATTTTTTAAATGGCCGATCGTTTCGCTAGATAAGACCCTTATTCCCTTAAATGAACAAATCTTTTTCTGAGTAAATTCGTTCATTTCGTTCGTTGAATGAACCAAATGGCACGAAAAAAGATTCTTTCATTTTGATGAACGAGTTCGAACAGGAGAGTCACGAACGCGCATCACAGAACAGAGCAAGATGAGCGTTTGTGCTTATAAAACTTAAACTTTGTTTCGCTTGATAAGACCCTTATTCATCGTCTGGAATCGTTTAAAGCCCTTTGAACAGTTTGCACTGAAACTGTCTTTTGGACCTTGAAGTGTTTGGTCCCCATTGAAGTCCATTATATGGAGAAAATCCTGGAATGTTTTCATCAAAAACCTTAATTTCTTTTCGACTGAAGAAAGAAAGACATGGACATCTTGGATGACATCCAGTAAATTAGTGAGTAAATTATCTGCAAACGTTTTTTAAAAGTGAAATACTACATTAACATAAAAGCACTGTTGATTAAAATACTAACTTTGATATTACAATGTTTAAATGAATAGGCTTGGACTTGATGCTTGTAACCCAAGGACAATAGAGTAA
Source organism: Hybognathus amarus (assembly GCA_030378365.1). Taxonomy (NCBI): domain Eukaryota; kingdom Metazoa; phylum Chordata; class Actinopteri; order Cypriniformes; family Leuciscidae; genus Hybognathus; species Hybognathus amarus. The sequence goes on along the minus strand of JAQIUQ010006094.1, from coordinate 56,727 downwards.
CTGGAATAAAAATGTCATGATTCTGAAGCTGAAAATACAGAATTCAGTCATTTTTATTTTGGGGGGACTATCCACAATATATATTTTCACTTTATCCACTATATTCACAATATACGTATTGTTGCATTTTTATATTGCGATATATTCGGGACAATCAATATTGCTTTTTCAAACGACTCAATGCTTCAGCTTTTATATATATATAATATATTGCATGTTTTGCATATTAACTTCTAATAAACATCTATAGAGGAACATATTCAAAATGAAAGTGCAAATGAAAATATTTGTTAAAGATTTGAGAGAAAATGTATTAGTGACATTCACGTCACAACCTCTCAATTCGATTTACTGTAATTTCCGTTTCAGTTTGATTTGATTCCGATTTATTTGGTTATTTTTTAAGTTATATTAGTCTATATATGTGAAATTAATGCATTTTGTCATAATGTTGTATTATTATTACAAGGCAGTGTAGTTCTACAAGACATCTAGTTGATCTATTTACAATAGTACCACTACTTAGGAGTCATTTGTTTTGAATCAGGCTACACTAGTTTTTGGTTCAATAAAAAAATCCGCTCATTGGATTCATTTGTTTGTGAATTTGTCTGCTGTGCTGTGTGTGTTTGATTCATTAATGAGCGATGCTTCTTAGAGTCATTCGTTTGTGAATCGAGCTGGATGTGTTTGACTCACTAAAACTAACAGATTGAAATTGAAAGTGCAAATGTTGTAAAAACGTGAGAGGAAATGTATTAGTGACACTGACTTGATTTTGACTTGATTCTGATTCATCAGGGTATATTTCAGTTGTGTTGCATTTATAAAAGGCTCGGTTTCAGACTGATTCAATGCAGTTACTCATCTTGTTTAACTGTTTAATAAATGAACCACTCACGAGCCAATCGTTTGGGAATCAAGCTTAATTGGTTGTTCTGTGTGTTTGATTCACTAAAAAGAACCGTTCATAAGAGTCGTTCTATTTGTGAATCAGGCTACACCACAATAGTTGTGCTGGCTGTATTTTTTTCATGAACTGAAAAGAACTGTTCATAAGAGTCATTCGTTTGTGAATCATCGGTGTTCTGTATGTTTTTGATTCACTATAACTCTTGTTCTAAAATCATCTTGATTCACATTCACAAACGAATGATGCTTGTGATTGGGAGCGATCACTAAAAAGAATTGTTCGTAAGAGTCATTTGTTTGTGAATGGTTACTACACGGTTGTATTATGTTTCTGTGGAAAGATATTTCATTATTTCATGCTAAACAGTCTTTTTATTGGTTTACATTCAATACAGACAACATTCATAACAGGATCAGGGAAGGCATTTACAGTCTCTGCACATTCACCGCAGTGAGGAAACTCAATGAATCACGTGACATGTACAGTACAGAAGATGACGCGCTATTAAATGATAATGATTACACTAGTGATTTATTTCCTGCTGCTGGTCTCTACAGTCAATCCAATGCAATAAATCGACGCGCAAAGATCCATTCACAGTAGCTGATGGATTTACCAAACGACACCATAATGAATCGCTTTCAACAATATCCTTCCTTTTCCTTTTGTTGGACGGAAACAGAAATCCTTCCTTTTGTTGCGCTCCCCATTCAGCGCTTAAGAGAGAGTTATTGCTTTGACAAACAGGTTTTGTTATGTCGCGCAGACTCCTGTTCTGGGATCAGATCTCATGAGTGTGTCATGCAGAACTGATGCGCGTTCCCTCGCGGTGTCCTCAGCCCGAACGAGCGCGCGTCACCGTTTCCTCTGATTAGATCCAAAGAGACTCATAAATTCCTCAACTCTGTTTGAACGAGATAGAGAGAGATTACACATCAACAAATCTAGGGCTGCATGATTATGGCACTATCAGTTATTTATTTCGACATCGTAATCAGTATTATTCATTTCCGATTATCAGAATTGTGTGCATAACTGCATGCCATTACTTCTTAAGATGTTTTTTAAGACTACTGTTTTAAAGTTTGAGGTCGTAAAGCGCTGAAACCATGTTGTTTTTGTTCAGTGTGTGTGTTTTGTTGTTGTTGGAAAAGGTCTCTTATGCTAATGCAGTGTCACATGATCCATCAGAAGTCATTCTAATTTGCTAATGTGCTGTTTCAAGAAACATTTATGATTATTATCAGTGTTAAAAATGGTTGTTCTGATTCATATTTGTTTATTATAATAAAATAAATTTAGTTTTTTAGGATTCTTTAATGAATCAGAAAGTTATAAGGATGCTCCGATAAGATATTTGCCAGATAACCGTTAATTCTTTATAAGCTGATAACATATGTATTGGCTATTAAATCTAAATGTTACATTTTTTGAGAGACTGATTAAAAAAACTGAAGTCTGACCATTAAAAGCCATGTCTCAAGTACAATTAATGATGTTCTCATTATAATTTTATGTAGCTGATATACAGTATAAGACTTGCACTATTCACATCATATTTCAAGCAATTAAAAACCATCATGGCAAACAGTGCAAATCTGAAGTATCTCAGCTGAAGGAAATAATCTATTATTTATAAGCTTTAATATCATCCAAATGTTCTTATCGGGCCGATAACAATGAGATTAAAAATGAACATATATCGGCCGATACCAATATGTCGGCCGATATATTGGTGCATCGTAGAAAGTTCAAAAGAACAGCATTTATTTGAATCTTTTGTAACTTTGTAAATGTATTTACTGTCACTTCTGAACAATTTAATACGTCCTTGCTAAAAATGATGCTATTTGTGTCCCTGCGAACAGACATAATACCATAATCTCTGGATCAGTCTCCTTAAAGTTGCTCATTAGGGCTGAATATCATTATTGACTCATTAAAAAACTTCTGCTTTGCCATTGATCTCAACAGATGTTTCCGTGATTTGGTTTCAGTTTTAACGCAACATGAGCAAATCTAAATGCAGGTGACGTAATAAACACTATTCACAATTACTCAATCATATCAGCTATAATCATAATCTCAGTAATTTATTAGAATTAAAGGAGTAGTTCACTTTAAAAAAAAAATTTTGCTGATAATTTACTCACCCCATGTCATCCAAGATGTCCATGTCTTTCTTTCTTCAGTCTGAAAAGAAATTAAGGTTTTTGATGAAAACATTCCAGCATTTTCTCCATATAATGGACTTCAATGGGAACCAAACGGTTCAAGGTCCAAAAGACAGTTTCAGTGCAGCTTCAGAAGGATTTCATCAGACGATGAATAAGGGTCTTATCAAGCGAAACGATTGGGCATTTCAAAAATAATTAACAAAGTTTAAGTTTTATAAGCTCAAGTGCTCGCCTTGCTCCCAAGTTAATTCGTTCATTTCGTTTGTTGAATGAACAAAATGACATGAAAAAAGATTTTCTGAACGAATTGACTCGGGAAAAGTTTCGTTCATTTTGATGAACGAGTTTGAACAGGAGAGTCACACAGAACAGAGCAAGGCGAGCATTTGAGCTTATAAAACTTAAACTTTAATTATTTTTTAAATGAGCGATCGTTTTCGCTTGATAAGACTCTTATTCATCATCTGGAAGCGTTTAAAGCCCTTTGAACAGTTTGTAGTTTGCACTGAAACTGTCTTTTTGACCTTGAACCATTTGGTTCCCATTGAAGTCCATTATATGGAGAAAATCCTGGAATGTTTTCATCAAAAACCTTAATTTCTTTTCGACTGAAGAAAGAAAGACATGGACATCTTGGATGACATGGGGTGAGTAAATTATCAGCAAAAGTTTTTTTAAAGTGAACTACTCCTTTAGTTCTGCACCCCTTCACATCTCCAGCTCGTCTCGCTCAGCACCGGTTCAGACCTGCTGATTCTGTCTCTTTACACTCCCACAAAATGACATGTATCCTCTCTCTCCGCCAACACACACTTTTCTGCCAGTCATCTGTGAAGCACAAACCGGTTTCCCCCCGCTCTCTGTCATTCATCCCTTCTTTCCTCAATTCACAGGCTAAACGCATGGCGTGAACATCACGCTTCTCATCAAAATCATATTAATCGAGCTGTCAGACGAGTCGTAGTATGATGGGAAAGCCATATGTGCGTTAAATATCGTGAAACATTTATCATATGCCGTGCTGCCATACGTCACGCATATATTGAAAACAATGGTTACAACAACAGATTCATGTTCTTTTAGGTTGAGGTCAATGGTTAAAAAAGCTATAAACTCCATGTGTGCCATTCTAAAGATTGCATCATCTCTTTATTAGTGTGTGTGATCTGTTAAAGTCCTGTGTGTGTAAACGAGCTGAGAAATGCATTGACTGACAGCTGTGAGTGAGTTGTTTTCTCTGCTGGTATTCTTCAGTTACACACGAGTATTGAGTTTCATATCATCTTTATTCTTTATCATGGGCAAATACGTGTTTGTTTGACACACTGACCCAAACTGTAGTGCGAAGGCCTTCACAGGACATTGAACTAACACACACATGAGGTCAAATTACAGACCTCTCAAACGTATAATATATAAATATACACTCCCGTCCAAAAGTTGGGGTGAATAAGACTTTTTAATGTTTCTGTAAAAAACTGTAATATTGTGAAATATTGTAATGTCAGTTTTCCAAGTTAATATTAGGTGACTTACTTTTTAGACTAAGAATTAAAACTTGCAATTTCAGTTGAAAACCACTTGTTGTGTTGAGCTATTTCTATTATTTTGTAAACATCTGAACAGCGAATCTGATTTGCAATGGGGGTTGAACATTTTGATTACAACTGTATGTAATAATGAAATGTTAAAGGAGCATTGTGGAAGTTTTGAAATTTGTAACCGTTACTGACACCAGTGGCCGTTAGAGAAACTGCAGCCAGTCTCACGCTCGTTCTCGGTGCGCACTGAGTGTTGCACGGTGCACTCGATACTTCAAAAGTATCGCGATACTTGGAAATTAAAAACCTCACGATACCTAAATTTATTAGTATCGATACTTTTATGAATGACCGCGTTCCAGATTTGTAAGAGACGTATTTCATGTTGGTGTGTGCCACGCACGCTTCCAGTCTCTCCCTATGAACGTCTGTGTTTCTCCTCACGCACGCAGCAAAGAAGCTGCAGCTGTCATGAGACAAACACTACCGCGAGACGGCTGCATGCGCGAGCACACGTGATACAGTGGCCGCCTGTCAGTAGCGGAGCGGCAATCCGGAGAGTCGGATCTCTCCCGGCAGGCCGGTAGTGTTTCGAGGCCGTGAGGGGCTGTCTGATAGTTATACATTGCAAGTTCTTAGCAACACAATCCAGCGGCCGGTACACAATAGTCTCTGCAACGGCGATAGTTCTGAAGCGCGCGTCCGTGTGAAGACGGTGCGCGACTGGGCGAGCCGCAAAAGACACTATCTTTTGATGGGTTTTTACCATTTAACAATATTACTTATCTGTCTTGTACTTCTGTCATGTTATCACTGTGAAGCTGCTTTGATACAATCTGTATTGTGAAAAGCGCTATATAAATAAATGTGACTTGACTTGACTTGACTATCCATGCAACTGATAGCAGCGAAAAAGAGCGCTCTGCTTGATTTAAAAAAAACAACAACAGATTTTAGCTCTAGATCTCTTATTTAATAGCGAACTAAATGAATTATCTGCTAGTTAACTGGAGATGTTTCATTTATTTTTGCGTTATGTGTGCAGGTTTCATAGCATAAATAATTTGAAAGCTGCTAAATTAAAGGATACAAAACATCAGCAAAATGATCTATCGGCTATATAATTATAATCAGAGCATACATGTCAGTGACTTATTTATATTAGGTTATTACAGCATTAAAGAGCATAGACCTATGCAAAGGAGGTGCATGTGAAACGCCTTGTAAGAAATACTTTCCTTTTCAGGAAAAGTATCGAAAAGTATCGAAATCGCAATACTTGACTTGGTATCGGTATCGAAACAATAATTTTGGTATCGTGACAACACTAGTGCGCACACTCGTTGGCCACACTAGATAACTAGATTTTAACTTACGAGGAGTTTCTGTGAGTGTCTGGATTGTGCTGGAGGCTGGTCGCTTCTTTCCGTCTGCAGAGACCATTTGAAACACTACTGCGTCTGCTCAGCGATTACCGCTGCTTACTAATGGCTGCCGTACGGATGTAAGCCCAAGTAGACGAGAGCGCGCATGACCTGCCAATTCAGACCCGACTCCTCCACACACAATTGAGCCTACAGGCTGATAGAGGCAACCGTAGAGGACAGTCAAGTACTGCTGTCAAACGATTAATCGTGATACGATCCAAAATAAAAGTTTGTGTTTACATAATATATGTGGGTGCACTATGTATAATTATTTTGTATATATATATATATATATATATATATATATATATATATATATATATATATATATATATATATATATATATATATATATATATAAATAAATGCACACACACATGCATGTATATTTAAGAAAAAATATTATTTAATTATGAAATATTTATATTTATATAAAATAATAATTACATATAAACCTATATACAGTATATACATGAAAATATTTCTTAAATATATATAAGCATGTGTGTATTTATATTTATAAAATAATTATACACAGTGCACCCACATATATTATGTAAACACAAACTTTTATTTTGGAATGTGAATCGCGATTAATTGTTTGACAGCCCTACAGTCAAGATGTCATATTTTCTATTACATCATGGTTGGCTTATAAATGTACAAATGAAGACTCTGGGCCCTATTTTGACGATCTAAAATGAAACACAAGTATCAAGTAACTTTGTGGACGGGTCTTTGGCGCTGTTGCTATTTAACCGGCGGGATAAATGACTCTGCACCCGACGCAAGTTTAAAAGGGGTTGGTCTGAAGTAGCTACATTATTCATGGGTGTGGTTTTGGGCGTAATGTGAAAATAAACCAATCAGAGCGCCATGCCAACATACCCTATAAGAGCCAGGTGCGCTTGTTGACGGCGGATTGTTATTGCCTCTTTACGAGGCGTGCGGCAGGAGCGTTCACAGCCGAGGAGATTGATGTTCTTGTCAGGACAGTGAAAGGCAGAGAAGTGACGTTGTTTGGGGATGGGAGATTTTTTTCCTGGTTCTTGATGGATCAGCTTTGTCAGATGTCCTCATATACATATGTGTCTTGCAAACAGGTCTGATCCGTCATTACCACAATTAGCCTGAAAAATTTGGGTAAATGTGTAAGCTAGATTTAGGCCTACATTTTTTTACGTCTTTCATGGACACCACAATGATTTCCCTCATGTGTGAATATTTTTCCTTGTTATAATGTATGATTTGGAAAAATAAAAACTGCTGCATCTGTGTTGATGAGAGTATCAAAGTGTATGTGCGTTGTGCACCCGCTACATTATGGCCAAGCATGCGCGCTTAAAATAGCATTATGAACAAGCGCAATGCGCCACTGACTTTAGACCAGGTGTTTTCTGGTCAGTGGTGCAATGGGCTATATGCACGCATAAGTCCCGCATTTTACGCAAAGATGCTCTTCAGTGTCCAGTTGGGGAGATTAAAGCTGAAGAAGAAACAGGATTATGGCAGAGTCTTCAAAATTTACTGTCCTCCCGTCTTTGAAACGAAACTTTCATGACGTTTAGATGTAATTTATATATATATATATATATATATATATATATATATATATATATATATATATATATATATTATATATATATATATATATATATATATATTTATATATATATATATATATATATATATATATATATATATATATATATATATATATATATATATATACACTACCGGTCAAAAGTTTAGGGTCGGTAAGATTTTTTATGTTTTTAAAGAAGTCTCTTATGCTCACCGAGGCTGCGATTTTTCGATTAAAAAATACACAAAAAACACAGTAATATTGTGAAATATTATGACAATTTAAAATGACTTTTTTATGTTCATATATATTAAAATGTAATTTATTCCTCTGAAAAAAAGCTGAATTTTCAGCATCATTACTCCAGTCTTCAGTGTCACATGATCCTTCACAAATCACTCTAATATGATGGATTTTATGCTCCAAAAACATGTATGATTATTATCCATGTTGAAAACAGTTTTTTTACATTTTTATTTCATTATTATTTTTTTTGATCAATGTAACTCATCCTTGATGAATAGAAGTATTGATTTCTTATTTATTTTCCCCCAAAAATAAAATACAAATTCTTACTGACCCCAAACTTTTTAAAGGGTAGTGTTTAATGTAACAAAAGCTTTCCATTTCAGATAAAAGCTGTTCTTTTGAACTTTCTATTCAGTCAAAGAATCCTGAAATAAAAATGTAAAAAACTGTTTTCAACATGGATAATAATCATACATGTTTTTGGAGCATAAAATCATCATATTAGAGTGATTTGTGAAGGATCATGTGACACTGAAGACTGGAGTAATGATGCTGAAAATTCAGCTTTTTTCAGAGGAATAAATTACATTTTAATATATATTAACATAAAAAAGTCATTTTAAATTGTCATAATATTTTACAATATTACTGTGTTTTTTGTCAAAATATTGCAGCCTTGGTGAGCAGAAGAGACTTCTTTTAAAAACATAAAAAATCTTTTTGCCGGTAGTGTATGTTTATTTAATCTAATTTTAAAAAGAAGCATAAACAAGAGAGGCATCTGTTTTTTGTGATTAAACGTTTCTTTAGTATATCCATGGAGTATAAAATTCAATATACATTCTCGGTATTGCATTGAACTCTCACGATCGGCGGAAGTTATCGAGCATCCGTACACCTTCACTGGAAATACCACCGTGCATAGAGCCCATTGTTTTCTGGAACTATAAAATACCACCAGGGAATGTTTGCGCCGAAACACACCACCTTTTGTGCCGACCCGCCCAGTGAGCGCAAGTTCATTCCCTAGTTTCCCGACATGCGTCTGTGGAGAGAAAGCCCGCTTTGCGCGAGTGCATAATAGGAATGATACATGCGTCAGTGTACAAAGTCATTTGCGCCGGGTGTAAGATAAGGGTCTCTATCTGAAAGACTTTTTTTAAGTGAAAACCTACACATAGCCCCTTTAATATCATATTTAATTAAATAATTCAAATTATTCATCAAAGTTGTTCAAAGTCTTAATTTTTCTCATTATAAATGAAACATTTCCCAGCCTGTTGTGCATTTTTCACTTCATCAGCGAGACTCCTAGACCTCTTGCCTGAGGCTGTCCCGTTCAATATCGCCCCACTTGCACACACACACACACACACACTGTGCCAGCCAGCATCTCTGAGAGTGTCCGAGTCCCTCATGCTGTGCCAGCCGCTGTCGGCAGGTTTGGACGAGACTCAAACACTGAGCTTTGTGTGTGTGTGAGTGTGTTCTGACAGCCTGGAGAGATGCCCTGTGGCTCAGGACCGTCCTCTTCCTCACAGGCCTGCCCACACGTGTGTAATGGCCATCACTGACTCGCTCACACACACACACACACACCGTCTCTCCTGTCGTCTGCTGGTGGTCCTGGCCTGTGTTGGACTGGGTTACTCATCTGTCACACCACTGACACTAATGGCCACAGTCAAAGCAAAGCCAGTGCCAGAAAATCCCTTTGCTTTTTTCCAAGCTTTTGTGGATAAAGCCGTTTGTATTTGAGACGGGTGGAAATGACTGTCAAGATGTGATTTCCTTGGCATTTGAAAAGCCTTTTTTTGAATGGAAGGTGATTTGTGATTCTGGCAATGAAACTAGAAAAAAAATCACAGACTCACATGACTATTCATATATGTGATCTAAAATAGGGCTAGCTAATATTTAATTATTTGGGAGTTTTGAATCAGTTCTTTGAAATGGACAGTTGAGTTAGTCCCAAATCTAATGATGCTTTTGCTATTGAAATTAGATGCTATTAAAACATCTTTGAAAGTCAAGCTTTGTATATTGTTTGTGAATCTCAAATCCAGAATTAGGAGGATATTCCCATTCTAGAGTTTGGGGTCAGTAAGATTTTCAATGTTTTTAGAGATGACTATTCTGCTCACCACGGCTGCATTTATTTGATCAAAAATACAGTAAAATCAGTAATATTGTGAAATATTATTACAAATTAAAATAGGCTGTTTTCTATGTGAATATATTATAAAGTGTAATTTATTCTTGCTGTATTTCAGCATCATTACTCCAGTCTTCAGTGTCACATGATCCTTCAGAAATCACTCTAATATGATGATCTGATGATCAAGAAACTTATGATTATTTATCAATAGGGTTGCAAAGTTTCCAGAAACTTTCCAGGATTTTCGGAAACTTTCAAGGATTTTTCGGAATCTTTCCAGGATGTTTGGGAAGTTTCTGGAAATTTACCGGAAATATTCAGCCCCTTTGCAACCCTATTTATCGATATATTGCTTATCAATATTTCAGATGAAGCAGCATTAAAGTCAACATGAAATTACGTTTGCAACATTAATTAATGTAAAATATGATTCAGTGAGAAAAAAATGTAGGTTGGTAATTGATTTTTACAGTCTGATTTTCATTGGGTTGTAAAAAGTGTATTTTTATAACTATAAATGTTATTTATTTTGCAATAATTTGTTGTTTTAATTGCATAGAATACAAATGCATTAAAATATATATATGAATTTATCTTTTACTTTGTGGACTTTGTTTTGAATGAACACATTTCTATGTGTGTGTTTGTGGGCGTTTTCCCCACAATCCTGCGGTTTCGCTTTCTCTGAAAAATGCGATTGCATTAATTTTTTTCATTGGAAATGAGATGATTCATATCTGTCCCGTTGGTGTTACTATGATACGAGTCCAGAATATTACCTCACACTTGGCAGAGTCATCAGTATTACATGTTCACAGTAAACAGAAGTATAGGACGACCATGTGTGATTGTGTGTGTGTGTGTGTGTTGGTCCATCATGGTCTAGGGAATGTGTAAGGGTGTGTTTAGTGTGGGATTACCAGAAAGTGTGTAATTACAGACGAGCATGAAACATTTGAGGGTGTTTGCTTTCATCATAAGGACAATGAGCTCAGTAAAACACACACTGTCACAAAACTCCAACGCTGATTATGATGAATATTAGCTGTGTCTCTCGATGTTGCCAGATACAATGCATTTGGTCATTCCAAGGTATTCTTTGAATATTTTGGAGTACAATGGTATTATATGCATTATGAATATCTTAATTAGAGGTCGACGTATGTTGGATTTTCAACTGATAATGTCTGTTATTATTGCTAAACACTTTGTACCATGGAAATTGGTATCACCACACTGTAAAAATTAATATGCTTTATCTAATCAAAAAAAATTGTGGCAACAGATTACAAGCAATATTATTAATTAAATATAACAAATTAGAATTGAGTAATAATTAATCAAATTAATTCCTTAAAAGTTAACCATTTAAAATGAGTAAAACTTCAACAACAACCAAAACAACATAAATTGAAGTCATCAATATGGTGATCGGTGTTTGTTTTAAAATGACAGTTTTCTCCTTCAGTGATTCTGCTTGTTAACATCAGGTGTCTTCAATGTTGGCAATATAAAATAAATATTTCTTAACCCTCTGGGGTTGTTCGTTTAACAGTCACACTTGGGTGTTCGGTCCAAATGGACCCAAAGGGCAGGATTTCATATTTAAACAATAAAAACATAATATTTTTTACTTAATTAAAAAATTATTTTTCTTTTTTGGTGTTTGAGATAATTTTATGATTTATAATTAATATTTATGCAATAATTATGACCCATTTTTTCCCATTGAACATAATAGACATTTTTTTTTCATTTTTTTTTTATTTTTTTTATCAAAGCTGTATTACATTTTAGAGTGAAGCCTAGGCCTCATGAAAGCAATTTTTGAAAAAAGATAGATGTCATCTGGTAGACACACTGAGCATTTTTATCACGCAATAGCACATTTTTACCACTATAGTGGATTTACAGTACAGCTCTCTGTAGAAATGCTTGGGATTCTAGTGATTTTTGGAAATATATACCAATTTTTTTTTAGGTTGTTGATTTTTAAAATATAAAAACATATTGTGTATGTGTGGCTGTGTCTGTTTTGGACTCTTGATGTTTTATAGATTCTCAAAAACTATTTTTGTCTTGTTTTTTGTTTGTTTGTTTGGTTTAGATGGTAATTTGAAGTGCCAGTTTTAATTTATTATACAATCAAATCTGAACATTGCATTGGAAAGAGAACAAATGGAAAGCATTTTGTTACCCAATGTTTAATTCTAACTTATTCTAACTTAATAAAAATGCAATTCTTTCAGTTTTCATATTTTTGACAATTTCACATTCATTTCCTATGGGGGTCCATTTGAACCCAAAGGGCCTGAGTGACTATTTTTTTACAACCACTTAGACTGTTCACATCCTGTCCCCAATTTTCTTTTGTGTGTTCACATACCTAAATACCATAAAGTCACCTAGTTTCGTAACATTCTGATGAAGCTGTGATTTTTAAAAATTCAAAACAGATTTATGTAATCTGAATTTTGTGTGAAAGTGTATAAAAGTGTGTGTGTGGCTGTGTCTGTTTTGCACTCTTGATGTTTTATAGATTCACCCCTTCACTGTTGTGTGCTTTTTTATGGATTGTGGCTGATTTGTAGATTGTACGTACCAAAAAACTCTGTTTTTTCACATTTTTGCCAATTTCCCATTCATTTCCTATGGGGGTCCATTTGGACCCGAACACCCCAAGTGTGACTATTTTTTTTACAACCACTTAGACTGTTCACATCCTGTCCCCAATTTTTTTGGGGTGTTCATAACCAAATACCAACAAAATCACCAAATTTCGGACCATTCCGAAGAAGCTGTGATTTTTAACATTTTTTATTTGAATGCTTCGGGTCCATTTGGGCCGAACAACCCAGAGGGTTAATTAATCTTTGGCGTCTGTCTGTTAGTGAGATGTTTTGGTGTAAACTTTACTCATTTTAAATGGTTCAATTTTAAGGAATAATTTGATTAATTATTACTCAATTCTAATTTGTTGAATTTAATAATAATATTGCTTGTAATCTGTTGCCACAATTCTATTGATTAGATAAAGCAAATTAATTTGTACAGTGCATCTGAAACATCACTGTACCAAAGTACTGCCAGAATAGGTTAACAGTACTGTGTGTATGTAGTATACCTCAGTTCAGTGCAATGCCAAACTAGACTGTTGAGTTGACAATATTGTGTACAGTCACGTCTACAAAACACATTGTGACGGTCTGACAGGATAATCTAAAAGATGATTCCCAATATTCGTTCAGGCTTGTCTAATCTAGAGCATCTGACAGTGGCTTTACAATCAAAGGAAACGGGCCGTGGAAGGCTTGAACGCTTCACTGAAAAACTTCTTTTATGGCAGGGTTCGTGTCCAAAATACTGGTATGATCATCACAAACGCCAGGGAACTTCTGTTATGGGAATTGATCTGTCAGATGACTGAGGCTGGAAATCTTGGATGAACACTGACTTGTCTAGAGTTATTATCATATGAATATGTCAGGGGGTCAGCGAGTTTGCTCCACAGATGAAGAGTTTCAGTCGTGCCCTTTATGGAGACAGACAGAAGCTCTGACAGGTAAAACACTGATGGTGGCCTGTGAACATGTGCCAGTCAAAGCTCCAGGGCATCTGAGCATGAAGAGTGTGACTAAGTTCTGTCAGAGGGGAACAGGTTTCATAACGCTTGACTTTTCAAAAAAACAAAAAACACGGCGCTGCTGCAGGCTTCTTTAAAAAAGTGAATTCCTTTTCCATTCGAGACACAATTTAGTTTAGTTGTATAGTTCAGCGGTTCTGTTTCTGATGTCGTCACTGATGTTTACATAGACTAAATTTATGTTTTAAACAACCCGATCTCACAGCAATTTGCACAAATTTTACCAGGTGGCTGATTCGTAACAATTTTCGTACATATTTTACGAATTGGCCAATTCGTATGAATTTCTACGAACGACCTACCCCTGACCCCGCCCCTAAACCTACCTATCACGTGGGTTTAGACAAATCGATACAAATTCGTACTAGTGAGGTCGTATGAATTAGTACGAATTAGCCAATTTTTAATCACTTGTACAAATTCGTACGAATTGGTTGTGAGATAGCGTTGCTTTTAAACATGCATCTAAATAATCTGTTTGGGATTAGGGATGGGACGGTATGAAAATTTGTTATCACGATTATAGTGTCCAAAATTATTGTGATTATCAACATTATCACGGTTTTATTAAAATTAGATGAAAGTGTTCAAAAAGAACTGATACACACACTGAAAACATTTCAACAAATTTTAGAATTGAAAATCAACAAAACAAATAAAACAAGCAGCTCTGTGCAGTTTTTAAGCAAGATTCTATTCTATGGCGTTTCCTTCTTTATAATGCCCGTCGTCAATAGCAACGCATTATTACACAACGCACATCCATATCAAAACGGACGCGCTCTCGTTTCATTCAAATACAACTCGCCGTCTTGCGTTTCCGGTTTCTTGATTGTATTGAAAATGAAATCAGAGTTGATTTATTGTTTACAGAGTTTGATAATATTGGTGTGATATATCTTGTCTGGACGATCGTTTTACAAAATGTATTAATAAACAGGTAAGATTTAAAACATTAGCTAATCTCATTATCAATGCAATATGTCCCCATAATTATGTGGTAAAAATTAAATTGGTGTAATACGTGATGTATCTAATCTATACATTACTATACCTTAAAATCTCACTCTTAATACATCTTATTTGAAGTTGTTCCACTTGCTGCAAATTTTTTTTGTGCCCAATTGTTTCCCAGAAGTAGTTTTGGTTTGAGGTCGAAGTTAACTTGCCTTGCATTCGCTATACAACAGTGGGTGATGGTCAGACGACTCGGCAGATTTGAAGTGTTTCTTTTGCACAGTGACTTTTTGTTCGGCAGACAAGGTGACTATCCTTGATCAAGTTTCCCTCAGGACTTTTGTAAAAGCCAAAATATGACCACACCTTAGATTTGGTCCTCTTAAAAGGCTGAAAAGTCTCCCGAGCACGGTCACTGCCTTCCGCCATTCCTTCTCAAATAGTTAAAAAAAAAAAAAAAAAACACATTGCGTGCAGCGCGCGCCTGCGTCAGACTGGCCGACAGGATTTACAGTGAGTTATTAAAATCGCGATAATTAAACACGGTTTTAATGATAATTCAATTTTAAATGATAATACTAACCGTCAGTATATTTTATTGTGGTTTATCGTGAAACCGGTTATCGTCCCATCCCTATTTGGGATACAGTTCCTCTTTAAAGGAGCTGTATGCAAGACATTTATTTCAATTAATTATAAATTTTCCCTGAGATGTCACTAGACATTAAGAAATCATGTTCATTTCAAATACTTGTATCACTGACAACAGTAGTCCGGCCAGTATATCGTCATTTAAAAAGTGAATTCGCAGCACTCTGACTGATGTTGATGTTGTGTTTTGTTCTGATGCATCATCGTCCACCGATCTACCAATCACAGACTCAGTAGGGTTGCGGCATTCGGGTTGCCAGTTCTTCTCTAGTTACCACAGCTGCAGATACAAACGTGTCGGAATTCGGATAAAAAAATTCTAACGTTTTGAAACCCCAAAAACTCGATGTGAATCTGAAATACTTTGTTACAAAGTCTGAAATAAATAATTAACAGAAAAAAACGCACTGTGTAGGACTCGTCACTTGCCATTTGAAGCTTCTTGTGGCAGCCTACATTCCTGCAGCATATCTGGCAACCTCGAGTCATGTTAAAATACACCCTAATTTAAAAGTGATTGCAGTACCAGTTTTGGCCACAATCTTGCATACAGCTCCTTTAAGTAGCCTTAACATTTTAATTATAATCAGATTGGTTGAACAAGTCATTTTAAGTTGAATTGTATTAAACTGATTTCTAGTTGACTCTCATATAACTTAAAGTTGAAATCAAATTATTTTGATGAGTTAAAGTAACGTACAGCATATCACCATGAATTATTTATCTATTTTACAGTGTTATGGGATTGCTGGCTTAAAGTCACCATGAAATAAAATGGATCATTCTTATTTCATGTTTACTGGCATGAGGCGGAGCAACCTGTCACTCACATGAGATCCACCAATGGCAAACCCTCCAACCATCCTTATGGACAAATCGCTTGATGTGTTTACATGAAGTCTTTTCAGTCTAATTAAAGTCGACATGAAATGGAAGTTGTGTTAGTCTTTTTTTTATTGTGCCGTATATCCGAGTGAACGCTTCTGGAACAAGAACAAATGAGGATGGGGCTTGATTGTGTCTTTAGGAAATGATTGGATGGTTGTGGTTTGCTATTGGCTGATCTCATGTGAGTGACAGGTTGCCCGCCTCGTCATCAGAGAAGAGAATCTGCAAGAGCTGAGTGGCTCGTGAAAGTGACTTATGTAGTGACTTATGAAGTGGCTCATGAAGTGCACTTCCTTTGTTTGTTTCATTGGACACTTCCTGGTGACACTTCCAGAGCTGAGATTTTTGAGTCCGCATTGGAAAATGCTCTTACCTTTCTCCATCCCAGACTTGTAGCTTGTGGAGTGGCTCATGGATTGGCTCATGGATTGGCTCATGGATTGGCTCATGGAGTGGCTCATGGATTGACTCATGGATTGGCTCATGGATTGGCTCATGGATTGGCTCATGAAGTGGCTCATGAAGTAGCTTGTGGATTGGCTCGTGAAGTGACTCATGTAGTGACTTATGAAGTGGTGCATGAAGTGGCTCATGAAGTGCACTTCCTTTGTTTATTGGACACTTCCTGGTGTGTGCAGAGCTGAGATTTAAGAGTATGCATTGGAAAATGCTCTTTTATTACGTTTCTCCGTCCCTGACGGCTCTGACTCTCTGCTTCTGTTGTGAGGTTTTCATCTCACACAATGGATACTGGTAAACTAGTTTAGGTTTATATTGGTGCAGCTCAATTAGTTTACTCAGGTCGTCATACACCTCTATGAAAGAAGGAAACACTTGTTTACTTATAAGACTTAATTCTAAGTCTTTATTTGTAGGCGGGTCAATGGTGTAACATTTGTATGTTTTTTAGCAGCAGACCTATTTATGTATTCAAAAATGTATTAAAATGCAATTTTAACACAAATATTTTAACACACTTATTCTATAATAAGGATGTTTTTAATTTCTGAATTAAAAGGCACTATGGTCATTTTTGTAGGTAAATGAAGTGTAAAAATATCAGGGCGATGCAACTGACTCGATATTATAATGAAGAAACAAATCATATTGCATTAATATAATAAAATTCTTGAAAAGAAAACTGGCATAAACTTTATAATTCTTTTTCTTGGGAATATTTAACAAAATTACTTATTAATATTTTATTTTCCCCAAAGTCATTTGGTGCAACCAACATGAAGAAATAAGAAAACATGTGACCGGAAACTGTAGAGAGAAACACTGTTGACCTTCTTGTCCAAGTCAATAAATCTTTTTTAAAAACTGATACTTTTATCTTTTTTTGTTGTTATTGCAAGATTACTTCAGGATGTAATATGTCATGCGGTTTGATTCCCTAAATAGTAACGATATATATAAATGATTAATTCATGAACTTTTTGAAAGTAATACCGGTAACACTACAATAAGGTTCTAATAGTTAACTTTGGTTAATGCGTAACTAATATTAACTAATTAAGAACAATGCATATGTTACAGTATTTATTTATTCATCTTTGTTCAAGTCCCCCTATGGTGAAAATCTTGTATACGTGGTGTTTTTAAAATGCTTTAAGACAGACCATGATCAAATCTATAAGTGGACAGTCTCAAAAACGCAGTTAAAAATTGCTGGTGTTTCCATTTCCTTCAGTGAGTTTCACTATGAGTGAGTGGAGGCGGGGCTCATTTGCGTATTCATAGAACCTTGTATGCTAAATGAGGCAAGGGTGTAGAGTTACATTCAAGCTATTTTAAGGCATGAAGAAATATTTTTTTTCCCAGGAAAAAAAATAAAACTTTTATACAAATTTTGGTGATCAAAGGTGAGTTTAATGGGATACAATTATCAATTATTGACTACAGTGGACTTTAATGTTAGTTAATAAAAATACCTTCATTGTTAGTTCATGTCAGCTCAGGTCCATTCAATTATATGACAGATGCAATTTTTGATTTGAATAATATTTTAGTGCTAGTATTTTTCATTAGATCATGCTTACTAATGTTAACAAATGGAAACTTATTGTAAAGTGTTGTTTTACTTTTTAGTATAATCTCCTTAATTGACAGTGAAGATTGAAAATGTGAAAAATACATTACTTGCAACCTTATTATGAATGAATACTTTAATGCTTTAGTGGCGCTGCATCACAAAAGCGAGTTCCTCCTACTTTTATAGTATTTAGCTGCTTTTTGCCTTTGTGTTGTTTTTCTTCTTCCTCTGTTACCCCAGTCCTCTCTTCTGCTCCATCCTGCGCTCAGACTTGTGAATGTTGGATCCCTGTCCGGGTTTCTTTGGCAGACGGCTTTTAGTTAGTCAGTGCGATCGCATGTGTGTATGTGCGTTCTGTGTTAGTGTGTGTTGACGTTCACCTCATTCAGACGCACTTTATTTTAGCAGGCTGATTCTCTCAGCTCTTAATCTGGCCTCAGAGGATGCCATTGTCAGAGCAATTTAGCCTTGAGCACATTTCAGTTCACCTGCGAGTAAAGCCCTCTTCAGTCGCACACTTTCACACTTTGTATTAAGTGAGACATAATTCAGTTGTCTCCGTCAGTGCTGCTTATTTTAGCACAATCACATCTGTAGACGTCTAATGGGTTATAAATACGAGCCCGCTGTCGAGTATCCGACACGCAGAAGCTCTCCTGCCGGATTTAATGCCATTATGGGGTTCGTTTTGTTTTCTTTGATACCGTAGAGACATTCCTCTCTCTCTCTCTCTCTCTTATTTTACCAGTCTTTCTATTTGTAGACCATGAACACTCATTTATCCTTCTGTGATGCTATCAATACCCTTTAGACTGAAATGTTGGCACGATTGCTTATAGTGGAGTTGAAGGTCACGGGTTACGCAAAGAAAACAGATTTAGTAACAGAGACGACTGAATTTTGTTTTGTTTTGAGTTATTTGTGTGCTCAGAAAAGGGGTTAAAGGGTTAGTTCAAGCTAAAATAAAAACTCTGTCAGTAATAATGGAGGCCATATTGTTCAA
>JAQIUQ010006094.1:0-35000 GCA_030378365.1 Hybognathus amarus | reverse complement strand
TTGTAGTTAAGTTTGCTTCTGCACACACTTGAGCAAAGACTGTGATGTTGGAATACAACAAACCCTGGCTTTATGGCAATACACGCATATTCTTGACAAGCCTTGAAACAGTCACTCTTGTGAACCCAGCCCGAGCTGAAACCAGTGTTCTCACGAAAGAAAGGCACATTTGTTAGATAAATAAATGATGTCATCACTGAAAGCCAAGTAACAGGGTTGGGATGTGAGAAGAAAAACAAACCTGAGTGTGTGTATACGGGTAAAAGCGCTTAAAAAGAAAGTGAAATACGCCGAGAACATGTCAGTTATAATCGTGGTCATGTTTTATGATAAATGTAGCGATAATTACCCGCAGACTGCTTTATGACTAATATTATCACAGTTAACGTTTGCATTGTGCTGTATTCCCACTTCATTGTTGTGCTCCATTTGCTGCATTTTGTGATACCAACACAACACTCAACCTTATGTTTCATTTGGCATCAAGCTCAATCTGGTGTGCATAACTCGTGGTTATGAAATAATAAACAAATGCACGGAGAGATAATGCTGACTACTGCGTGCTGAAGTGGTTTCGTGGTGTTGGACCTGTTTCTAGAACATGCCAAATCTTGAATCTCCTTCATTAAAGTCCTGACGTAGAATTTGCTGAGTTTGTTTAGTCTGCAGTTTAATTGGTCGACTGCCATATGCAGTAGCCAATGAATGGAGCAATCACCAGCCGAGACAAGTGGTTCATTCGCAACAACAATTTAGCAAATCAATTGACCCTTCGCTAAGCCCCGCCCTCCCTAGTTACTGTTGCTACGCCTGTCAAGCTTTGACGGCTGGCCCATCTATTATAGTGTGGATTAGGGCTGTAATCAACCAAAGAAATCCTTAGTCGACCAAGGTCTTGTCCTGCGCGACGATTAGTCGACTAAAAAAAAAAAAAAAAAACGGATGTTTTGATTGAACATTTTTAAACAATTGTCATAGAGCATTTATAAAACAACAACGAAAAAACATCGAAAACAAATAAAACTATAATAATTATACAATTCTTTGAAAATTAAGTGATTTTTTTAACTGCAAGTGAGGAGCTCTGTCCTTGGTCTATAGTGACAGTCACAATCGCGCACCTGATCACACCACACGCTACAAAATAATATAACTGCTATAGCTGCCACATAATGAAAAATCTAAAAAAGCTCTCGTTTATACATGCTGTATTCTTCTTTACTTACAAAGCTATGGGTTAACTTTTGTCCAGCCGATCTGTTAGGCGTTTTAAAACAACAGACAAAATAGCCTAAAAAACAATCTGGAATCTAGGCTCTGTTGTAAGATAGCATATACGTTTAATTTCGTTTTGTTACATTATTTAGGCTACTTTCAAATGAGTCAAGTGTACAAATAAAAACCTATTAAGAAAACAATCTATTGAGTCAGTATGATAAAGCCGTTAAAAGAGCTGCTCACGTCTTTTGCGCGCTCAAGTTCGATTTCAAATAGGCACGCGATATGCGCGCTCATAATGGAGCAATGCGGTCGCCACCGTCGCCTACCTCCACAAAAATGTAGCCAGACAAAAGATTTAGATTTCTTGGACATTCTGTCGACTAAAGTAGCGTGAACTGAATGAATACAGCAAAACTACCTACCGGTACATCCCTTATTGAGCGCGAGCAGCAGCGCAGCCAGCTAGGTGCGGTTCCCGAGTGTGTTATGTGTGTGCGCTAAACTGTGGCGCAGTTACAAGAAATAGCCTAAATTAAAGCATTTAAAGTTGGGGATAAAACATAGGCTAATTATATTTAGAATACAGTAATAAATAACTGCTTTATAAAGGAATAAATATCAAGGAGTAAATCATTGAAAATGTATTTCTATTGGCAAAAAAAAATAAAAAAAATAATGCGAACTTGGTCAGACCAATAAGAATTTCAGTCGACCAAGACGGCATCGAACTGATTAGTCGACTAAACGACTAAAGTTGACAGCCCTAGTGTGGATGCACCCGGTGTCAGACATTCCCAATGAGATATTTAGTAATTTTCGGCGAACAAGTGAAATATCTGAGAGCGCAAGACAAAAGGGACTGCAGTATTGCATTCGAGGGATATATTCACGACAATATGCAACCGATTAGAGAATAATTTCTTAAAAATTTAAGTTAAAGCCTAACGTTATAGTCCCAGCGCAAGCGGCAGCGCCTCATGCCGACCTCTCAAATGGGAAACACAAATTAAGGAACAGCTATGTACATACACAGCAGGGTATGTGAAAATAATCGTAATAATTATAAATCAAACAGCTTATCAATAAATCTTGTGGAATAACACTAATACCGGGAAAGACCGTGATCGGATTGGGTTAAGTTACTTAGTAAGGGGTAACGATTAGTAGACGTCGATTAACAAAATACTGAAAAATATTTTAAAGTAGCCTATGTCAGTGAGCCTTTGTCTTGTCTCTTTAATCGTCTTATTTTACGTTATCATTATGACCAAAAAAAACGTCAATATTTCCAAGCAATAGGTGTTCTTGTTGTCAGTATCAGATTTGCACAATCCATACGCACAATGCTTCAGCATGTTTCCCTCGTTTGAAAGCTTGCCAGACCTCTTGCGCATAGTTACGGTTGCTAAGACATGATTGGCCAGTGGCGGTTTCGGGCGTGGCTTCAGCGAAGGGTCAATTAGCAACAAACCAATCATACTAGTGTTTAGTGGGTGTTCAACTACATGCACTCTTGTGTTTCAGGGTTTTTATGATTAGTAAATATATGTGTGAAATAAATAACTAAATAAGTATATATTATATATTTATATATGATTACATTTTTTTTAAGATACATAATTGTACACTCTAAACAATGCTAAGTTGTTTTAACGCAAATATGGGTAAAATATGGACAAAGACAAACCCAAATGTTGGGTTAAAATGTAATTTCACATTTTTACCCAACGTTCAACTGTAAATATTTTTATTGCATTTTCTAACCCAATATTTGGGTTTGTCCAAATTTAACCCAAATTTGGGTTGAAACAACCCAGCATTTTTTAAAGTGTAGTTATTGAATAAATAAAAATTGGTAAAATGAAAAAAATAAATGTATGAATGAAATTTTCTTTTTGGGGGGTTCGGAAAATGATTCTGTATAGAAAATCTAATATGGTTACACTTTTATTTCGATTGTCACTTTAAATGTTCTACTAATTATAAGTAACTTTTCAACTACATGTCAACTAACTCTCATTAGAGTATTAGTATATTATAGTAGACAGTAAAGTAGACTGTTAGGCTTCAGGTTAGGAGAATAAGTTTACTTGTAGTCACCAAGTTACTTATAGTGAGTTGAATGTCTGTTGGAGGACCAACAAAATAAGTGTTAGCAGATATTAAGCTAGACAGTCTACTAATACTCTAAAGACAGTTAGTTGACATGTAGTTGAAAAGTTACTTGAGTAGAATGTCTAAAGTGGACTATCGAAATAAAGTGTTAGAAAATCTATAACATATAAAAAGTCAGAAATAACATGTCAGAAATGTTGTAGTAAGAGTAAAAATCTATTTAACTAATTGTAATAAAGTAAGAAATGTCCCCGGCTAAAGAGGAAACCCTATGGCTGTCTGCTAGCCGCTGGCGCATGCATTGTTAGCGTCTGAATATGATCTCTTCAGCTTCAGCGTTGTGTGTGACTGTGTTAGCCTAATTGTAGAGTTGAAGAGAATCTCCTCCTCGCTTCACACAGGCTGTTGGAGATCACTTTCCCCCGACCGTGCTCTCTCTCTCCGGTGTGTGTGTGTGTGAGGTAACAGTACAGCCAGTGACTGGAGCTCCTGCTGTTTAACACTGCTGGGAAACATAGATCTCTGCTAATGGGCCAGATCTGCTGGAGGAGACGCCCACAGTACAGTTCATATTAGAGACTAAATAAACAGAGCAGGATGCATTGAGTAACTGGACTACACACTCCTGCATGATCTAATATTCACACACTGTCTAATTTCACATCGTGTTGGGCAGTGCAGTGGTGTTGACTGGTTGCTTTCTTGTTGCTGTTGGAACATTTATGTGTGTTACATACACACTCATCAAACTTTCAGTCTCCTCTGCTCTCTCATGTTTATTTTGCTATCTAAATGAGGACATATCTTAGACTTGTGTTGTTTATATGAAGAAAATTATAAACCCTAACGCGAGGTTAAATGTAACACAGACCTTTTCCATAGTTCGTCAGGATCAAGCAGGTTGTCTTTCCGCTATTTTTCTCTTGCTGCCAGAAGACGGTCTCCTGCGAATTTGCGGAAAGTTTTGATTATATTTCGTGAAGATACTGGACAAAGAGTGTTTTGACATCATGCAAGTCATTTGTTTCATCATATATTTTTTTCGGTTTCTGAGTTGTGTGTATACGTTTCCAAATCTAACTTTATATTGCCTTAATCACTGTCTTGTTGTCTCAAACATAGCACCGTTTTGAAACATGTCAGCAATTCCTAGCGACTGTTAGCTAGGGTTAAAATATGTAATACACAGCGGGGTTCGTTGTAACACAGTGTTACAAACAAGCCGCCAAGTGTACAATGATAATCAAATGAAAACGGAGCCACACAACTTCTCAGGTTTGAGTATTTAATTATACATTTAACTTTGTTGGACTTTCACAAACAATGTTGGAATTTAAAATGTTTAAAATTTAGTGTACTATGAATGATAACTTGTTAATTTATTAAAAATATGGCCTGTTTTTAATGCAATAAACCCTTTAAATTTTTATTTTGAAGCTAATTTGTATTATTATTACTGTTATTATTATTAATAATAATATTTGTACATGCAGCTGCCACACACAAATCTAATTTAATTGCAATTACAATATTTTATAATTTTATTTATTATTATTTATTGCAAAACTATGCAGCCCTTTTCTACGTCTCTATCCATGATATTGATCCATAATAGAAGGATGATTGGATGAGGGATGGATGTATGGATATCTGTCTATACAGATGCACAAACAATATCAAACTATACAAATAAAATAGTACTGAATTATGTGTGTTACACACAAGTGTTACAACTAACCCCTCTGTCTGTTACAATTAACCCCGTATATGGGGTAAGTTGTAACATTTGCACTTCTGTCACTTTCAGTGCAACTGTACGAAAATGGTAGGTCCTAGAAAAAAACTTTAAGTGTTCATTTGTAGCAGAGATGTGTATGTTGCTTGTGCAAAAAAATATTAATCTAACCTAATTATTTTTTAATTAATTGAGCCAAAACCAAAATGCATTAGGTTGTGCCCTGCTCTCCCCTACAGACAAACCTGAAACCTACTATACTAACACTGAAAAGTTTATTAACGTTTAAATATGTTATGCTCATCAAGACTGCATTTATGCTATCAAAAATCACTAATATTGTGAAATATTATTACAATTTAAAATAGCTGTTTTCTATGTGTATATATTAAAGTGTAATTTATTCCTGTGATTAAAGCTGAATTTTCAGCATCATTACTCCAGTCTTCAGTGTCGCATGATCCTTCAGAAATCACTCTAATATGATGATCTGATGATCAAGAAACATTTATGATTATTATCAATGTTGAAAACCATTGTGCTTCTTCATATTTTTGTGGAAACCATAATTCTTTAATTAATAGACAGTTAAAAACAGCACTTATTTAAAACAGAAATCCTTTGTAACATTATGTCTTTACTGTCAGTTTTTTTTACGGTGGCGTATTGTATCCACTTGAAGAAAAAAAATCGACTCTGTTTTTCTGAATTAACGAGTTAATTATCTCAGAATTACGACTTAATTTTTCATGAGAAAAAAAGTTTTTGCTCTGTTTTTCTGAATTAACGAATTAAAGGTCAGTAAATCACCTCGAAATCAGACAGATTCATTCAGTGCACATGTTTTTTTTTAATGATCTATAGTTTTTGGGACAAATATGCAAATCTGAAATTTGGTGACATCATCAAATGGAAAAAGTAATTAATAAAGCAAAATATTTTTTTCTGTATATTATATGTAGACATGTTCTATAACTTTGGGGTCATTCGTTTTGTTTTGTTTTTTAAGAAATCAATACTTTTATTTAGCAAGAATGCATGCTAAAAACTACGATGGCGTATTGCATTCACTTAAAGAAAAAAATCTACTCTGTTTTTCTGAATTAACGACTTAATTTTTCATGAGGAAAAAAGTTTTTGCTTTGTTTTTCTGAATTAACGACTTAATTTTTCATGAGAAAAAAAGTTTTTGCTTTGTTTTTCTGAATTAACAAGTTAATTTTTCATGAGGGAAAAAAGTTTTTGCTCTGTTTTTCTGAATTAACGAGTTAATTTTTCATGAGATAAAAACTTTTTGCTTTGTTTTTCTGAATTAACAAGTTAATTTTTCATGAGAAAAAAAGTTTTTGCTCTGTTTTTCTGAATTAACGACTTAATTTTTCATGAGAAAAAAAGTTTTTGCTCTGTTTTTCTGAATTAACGACTTAATTTTTCATGAGGGAAAAAAGTTTTTGCTTTGTTTTTCTGAATTAACGAGTTAATTTTTCATGAGATAAAAACTTTTTGCTCTGTTTTTCTGAATTAACGACTTAATTTTTCGACGACATTTTTAATTCAGAAAAACAGAGCAAAAAAAGTTTTTGCTCTGTTTTTCTGAATTAAAAAAATGTTGTTGAAAAATTAAGTCGTTAATTCAGAAAAACAGAGCAAAAAAAAATTCTCATGAAAAATTAACTTCGATTTAATTCAGAAATACAGAGCAAAATTTTTTCCTCATGAAAAATTAACTGATTAATTCAGATAAACAGAGCAAAAACTTTTTTTCTCATGAAAAATTAACTTGTTAATTCAGAAAAACAGAGTAGATTTTTTTCTTTAAGTGAATGCAATACGCCACCGTAGTTTTTAGCATGCATTCTTGCTAAATAAAAGTATGGATTTCTTAAAAAACAAAAAAAACGAATGACCCCAAAGTTATAAAACATGTCTACATATAATATACAGAAAAAAATATTTTGCTTTATTAATCGACTTTCCATTTGATGATGTCACCAAATTTCAGATTCACATATTGTCCCAAAAACTATAGATCACTAAAAACACATGTGCACTGAATGAATCTGTCTGATTTCAAAGTGATTTACTGACCTTCACAGATGTGCTTTTTCTCCTAACATTCCTTCAGGATTCACCTCCCTCTCTCTCTCTCTCTCTCTCTCTCTCTACTTTTATGTCTTTCCTGAACCCCCTTTAAAACTCTCTCTCTCCACACACACACACACACACACACACACACACACACACACACACACACACACACACACACACACACACACACACACACACACACACACACACAGTCTACCCTCACCCAAGTCCTTCTGTATTCAGACCATGGATACTTCTCATCTCTAATGCCTTAATTGCGTATAAATGCTCGTTCAATTGGATCCTTATGTGATCTCAAATACTCAGTGTTGGAGAACATATCCCAGCGTCTCACTCACATGCTGGACGGTCTATTTCTTCACACTGTTTCTGTTATCTAAACATGACATCAAGCGTTACACAATCACTTCTATCGGGACAAAACACACGGCTGAAAATGCTAAAGACACCAATAGCTGTGACCGACATATGTTTGTGATTGGTTTAAAGATTTGTAGCGTTCACATTCATCTCAATGGCAGTTTCTTGGCTGCATGTCACATGTACACCTATCAGTTTGCTTACTGGTGCTCATTTCTACAGCCAAGCGGTTTTGAGCCAATCACCTGAGCCGTAAATGTCATCTGACTTAGATGCTGAAAGGGGTGATGTCATGATTATGTTGATTGGGTGATGGCAGCTCGAGAATATGAACATTTCGAAACAATATGGCAGTGCTAGCGTACATTCATCCTTTCGAGCACGTTTGACAGATCTCGATGGTTTGTTAGAGTTAGCATGTCATAGAAGTAAGGATAGAAAAAGGTCACCTCATGTTACCTGTTGTTTCAGAGATGAACTTGTAATATTTTGAAGCCTGTGTCATGGCAGATCCTTCATCCTGGTGTTTGCAGTGGCTCAGAAGAAGGTTTGGATTGGGTGTCTTACGCCGCTTATGTCTGAGCCAGTACGCTAGCATGATGTTGGCTTGTGCCCCGCGAGAGCTTTTGGCAAACACTTTGTAGGCCGAGGCTAAAACCCAAGGCTTACCTCAACAGCCTTCCTCCCCTCTTCATTCTTTTCTCATAAGACTTCATCTAATTGCCTTTCCCCTCTCCTTCATCTTCTCTCGTGTCCTCCGTGAACTCTTCTGTTAACTGAAGCCCAGTTTCATGAGGTCAGTGACTGAGGTTGATGTTTTTATGGGCTGTGTTGCAGATATAACGGATCCAGTTGAAACAAATGCAACTGTTATAGTGAATGTCAGGGTGTTTCTGAGTGTTTCGAAGAATAGACAGCACGACTCAGTCAACTGGTTGAATAAGAATGACAAAGCCCAAAAATGATGGTGTTTAAGTGAATGGGACTAGGATAAAATGTCATGTTCCTGAGGCAGGAGAACTTGTTGAAAAACACCTCCAAAATGCTCCTGTGAATGTAAAATGTCAGAAGTCTTCTGTTCGACCGCAGTTGCCCTTCAAAGTGCGAATTTCATAGTGTATTCAGCAATCTTAAAGGTGAGCTACAATATTATGTCCCTTTTACAAGCCTCAGATGTCCCCAGAATGTGTCAGTGAAGTTTCAGCTAAAATACCCCACAGATCATTTATTATTATCAGTGTTTTAAATGCCCATTTTTGTGTTGAAGGAAAAACATGCTGTTTTTGTCCATGTATCTGTAAATGCAAATGAGCTGCTTCTCCCCGCCCCCTCTTACAGAAGTGGGCGGAGCCTGTACAGCTTGTTCTGAAAACTGAAAAATCTTTTTGGTTTTAATTATCTTTATGGCTATAATGCTCACGTGACGTTGTCCTCATGAAAGTTATTTTCTGTATCTGTTTAAAGCCGTATCAGTCTAAACTTCTGATATATGGTTTTCTAAACACACATTCGAAACACACACACACGAAAGCTGGCTGTCTCGAGAGTAATAAAACAAGTTCTCTTTCACGTCTTATTGCGCTTAAACTGTTAATACTCACAATGTTATGTCAAAAACACACAAAGTTCACATTGACACACTCGGAGTATGTATGTGAATGTAAACAGCAGGGAAGGAAAGCGGCATGTGTTTATTACATCTGTGTATTAAAGTAAAAGCAGTGTAATATAATACCTATTGCTGTTAATATGAATCAAACAACAAAATATGAACAGAAAATCACTCTGCTCTTGACTGAAAAACTTTATTAAGAATACATTTGTGACTTGAATGCTGTTGTTAAATACTCTGGCGAGGAGATTAAGGCCCTGTTTACACAATGGGAAAACGCAGATATTTCTCTGCGTTTTGCCCTCTCATTTACACGAAAATGCCGTTTTTATCACTGAAAATGAATATTTCTAAAAACTCTGGCCAAAGTGGAGATTTCTGAAAACGCGGCTTTACTGTTGCCGTGTAAACTGGGAGAAACAGGGTTTTAGGTTCTCTCTTGTAAATTCCAGGATTCTGATTGGCTTGCATGGCTTTATCTTTAACCCCTACACTGCCGCCTTAGGTTTGGCATATGTTATAATGGCGCTTCACGGCGTATTATGCGAGTGTGTAAACAATGTTATTTTTGAAAACGGAGAGGGGAAAAATATTCGTTTTGCTAAATACCCGGCTTTGTGTAAATGTGGCCTAACATGGCCGACTGTGTACAGCTCATTTAGGGGAGGAGCTAAGCCAATAGGGCAGCAGTTGTGGGCGGGGCCTGTGCAATGTTAAATTGGAACACATTCTTGAATGGCTCATTTTGAGACAGTTACAGATTTATGGGGTTTATGGATTTTTACTAGAGCCAGACCGATTTATTGGCATGCCGATATTATGTCATGAGTGTTTGAGTTGTGTAGTTTGTCCACACATCCTGCAATCTGCTGATCCAGGTTGCAGGTAGCTTTTAAGGCAATGAAGGGACTAATTATTATTTTATTTATAAGAACTTCAATATATTTTGATGTTCCTCTGTTCTGTTGTGACAATAAAAGAAATAAGTTTCTTTTTAAAATGCATTATCATATTATTTTAGTTAAAACTCATAAATAACTACAAAAAACTAATGTTAGGGAAATCTGTTAATGTTTTCTGGAAATTAACGATTCTGAAAAAAATTAAATAAAATAAAAATATTGGCCGATATATCGGAATATCGGATTTTAAAACCAACAAATATATATTTTTTTATATTTATTTTTATTTTTTTTTATTTTGCTTTTTATTGAACATGAACATCAGTCTAAAACCTCAGTGAACATCAGTGTTAACAATGACATTTTAGTTCCTTTTTTTTCACCCCATACCAACAAATATTTGTATCGGTATCGGCCTTCAAAATCCTTTATCGGTTGGGCTCTAATTTTTACCACAGTAGGGTGGTTGTGTTCAAACACTATTGTATGCCCCAAAACTATAGAAAAGTGAGTAAAAAGTCCTTTCAAGTAAAATTCAATCCAAAGGTAGTGAACATGTTCAATTCGAAAGAAGGTGGCTATGATGTTTTCATGAGCTTATTGGCTAAGTAGAAAAGACGAAAGTGGGAATATTTGAGTTTGAAATTCATCAAACTATTTCCAGTCAACATGCAAACAATGAGTGTTGTTATTTGGCGTACTATGAGCAGCTCATTAACTAGTTAAATGTGAGTTCTTTGACATAGGAATTCATTGATACACAACCACTTTTTTGTATCTGTCTCAATGCCATTTTTATAAATCTGTCTTTGCAGTTTTTGTAGCTCTGTGCGCAGGTCGGCATCATGTTAGAGATGTTGTTATGAGGCTTGTGAAGTCCAGTTGATCGGTCTTTTCAAATCAGATGTCCGACCTCTAGTAATGACTGAGGTCATGAAGGCCACACCCACACCATTCTCCTAGATCTGTCCTTTGAGTTCTCCTATAGCAGGGCATCGCTGTGCTGTTTACGGACTAAACCTGTGAAAGTAGACTCAGACTGGCATGTGATTGTACAATAAGCGCGGGCGAGTCTCGACACATCAGCTGCGCCTCGGGGAATGAAGAGTGTTCGTTCTTCCTCACACTGCATCATAATCTGTCCTTTCAGACCCGCGTCTTCATCGCAGTGTGAGAGTGTGTGTTCCGGCCGGTGAAACCCGAAGTGGTCTCTGTGCCAGCGTTGACATTTAATCATGATGGTGTCTATGGACATCAGACATGCCGTTACACGCACACTTAACAGCTATTAATGAGCGCCAGGCCTCTGGACGTCTATATCAACGCTTTCTGAAGAGATTTAAAGCTGACTGTAGACATATTGATGAACCTCATGGTTGCACAAACGCGCAGATCGTAGTTAGATTTCTAAAATAATAATTCATATAATCAGCTGCTTGAAGATAAATGTGACACTGCAGTTTATTGTTGTTTTCTGTCTCACTTTAGGAATCATTTTATTGGTGTAATCTGTTTTCGTCGAGTTAATTCGTCATTTTAAATATTATTGACTTGTATAAAACCAGTTCATTTAGTTTCCGCATGGAGCATGTTTAGGTCACATGACCGTTTTTGCAGTCATTTTGGTGGTTATGAATAATTATTTAGATTAATGGGCTGTGCTTTTGACAAGCCATAACACTGCTAAACCAACTAGTCATACTAGATAAACGACAAATAAATAAAAGCAAAACTTTACCAGGAATTGTTTTAATCTCAACATCTTTTCCCCCCAAACGCCTTTTTAAACACCATTACTAAAAAGATCATAAATCCTTGGAAGAATTTAAAGGTATTTTGACATGCACCTTCTGTATTACTGTACGCTTTTCAACCATGTTTCTGATTATTAGTCTATGAATAAGTATCTTTAACCCCCCAAATAATGGTTAATACCTACAGGTAATAACAGAGTTATAAACCTGGCTTCTGATTGGTCAATACAACATTTCATTCATGCTAAAAGCTATCGCGGGAAACCTGTTCACCGGTGTTAGCATTTTCATGCTCAATTCGTCTGACTCAAAATAATCAGGTGCATTAATAAGTGCTTTTCATTGTGAAAGAACAAGAACAAGTGTGTTCTTGTACACAGTTTGTAGACTTGTGTTGTAGAGATCGTAACAGAGATCAGTTCTGTAGTGATGTTATCGCCAGCGGAGGAAGTGATGTAATGTGACTCATCTGGAACCCAAAGTTCGTGACTGCGCACAAACTAACCGAGATCATGAGAAAGTGTTTGTTTGGCATTGTTGTAATGTAGTAGGCTACTTTTTTTCATTATTATTATTTGAATTAATTTTTTTTTGGTTGTCAAAATATAATATAATAATAATAAATATAATATAATATAATATAATATAATATAATATAATATAATATAATATAATATAATATAATATAATATAATATAATATAATATAATATAATATAATATAATATAATTAGTGCTGTCAAACGATTAAAATATTTAATCGTGATTAATCGCATTAATGTCATAGTTAACTTGCCATTAATCGCACATTTTTATCTATTCTTAATGTCTTTTGATTTCTTTTTGTTACATTTTTTTCTCATTTTAATGCTCTTATCAACATGGAAAAGTGGATTGCTTTTTTACTTGTTTAGTGCAAATGTTTTTTTTTAATTATTATTATTGAAAATAACATTGGAATAGTGTTCAATTTCACTCTAACATATATAGCCTAAATAATCTCTCACACAATGCAACACTGTCCATCAATAAAAGGGTGAAAGAAATACTGACGAGGTCCTGATAGTGACGAGGGGGTGGAGAATTTGCATCATCTGTGTTTGTGTGTGTGTGTGTTTGGCCATCATCAAGTGGTGTTTCAGGCTGGACGTGCTGCGATGATGATAGCTCAGTTCATAATGACAAAACATACAGATCGCTTTGGTCTTGTCAATGGGACAATTTGGCAACTTTTTAAAAGTAAACTTTCCATTCAGAATCTCATTGGCATCCATTTCGGCGTCTCGCGCTCGTCATCCACTCAAAACATAACGTTACTATTTGGCCGGCTCGCAAGCTGAAACGAGTGTGTGCGGCACAAAACGTCCCTCGCGCTGCGCTCTGAAACCCATTCATTCAATTGCTTGCGCCGTGCGAGGACGTTTCGTTGCTTCTTCGACCAAAGCGCAAGCGGATCTAGCTAGACCGGAAACAAAACATCAGGCACGACGCACACACTCGTTTGGGCTTGCGAGCCGGCTTTAGAGTGGATGACGAGCGCGAGACGCTGAAATGGACCAGGACGCATGCCGCGTCCTGTTGCAAAAGTATGTGAAAAACTACAAAGTTTGCTAGGACAAAAAGACCGTTAATCGCGCGATAAAAAAATTAACGCCGTTAAAATGGGTTTGCGTTAACGCCGTTAATAACGCGTTTAACTGACAGCTCTAAATATAATATAATATAATATAATATAATATAATATAATATAATATAATATAATATAATATAATATAATATAATATAATATAATATAATATAATATAATATAATATAATATAATATAATATAATATAATATAATATAATGATAATAATAATATAAATAATATTGATTATATTGTATTATTTTTTGTAATAATAATTAAAAAAAATTAGGGCTGTCAGTTTAACGCGTTATTATCGACGTAACGCAAACCCATTTTAACGGCGTTAATTTTTTTATCGCGCGATTAACGGTCTTTCTTGTCCTAAGCAAACTTTGTACTTTTTTCACATGCGTTTGCAACAGGACGGCATGCGTCCTGAAATCCTGATCCATTTCAGCGTCTCGCGCTCGTCATCCACTCAAAGCCGGCTCGCAAGCCCAAAGAGTGTGTACGTCGTGCCTGTTGTTTGTTATACGGTCTAGCTAGATCCGCTTGCGCTTTGGTCGAAGAAGCAACAAAACGTCCTCGCGCAGCGCAAGCAATTGAAATGAATGGGTTTCAGATCGCAGCGCGAGGGCGTTTTGTGCCGCACACACTCGTTTCAGCTTGCGAGCCAGCCAAATGGTAACTTACGATTCCGTGGATGACGAGCGCGAGACACCGGATCTGTGTGTGTTGTCGTTGTGAACTGAGCTATCATCATCGCAACACGCCAATATCAGGACCTCGTCAGTATTTCTTTCACCCTTTTATTGATAGACAGTGTTACATTGTGTGAGAGATTATTGGTATGTTAGTGTGAAATTGAACACTTATTCCAATGTTATTTTCAATAATAATAATAATAAAAAAAACATTTGCACTAAACAAGCCAATCCACTTTCCCATGTTGATAAGAGCATTAAAATGAGAAAAAAAAATAATGTAACAAAAAGAAATCAAAAGACATTTAGAAGATGTAACGATTAATAGCGAGTTAACTGACATTAATGCGATTAATCGTGATTAAATATTTTAATCGTTTGACAGCACTAAAAAAATCTATTCAAAAATTCATAATTTGTATTCAAAAATTCATTATATATATATATATATATATATATATATATATATATATATATATATATATATATATATTTTAATATATTTATATATATATATATATATATATATATATATATATATATATATATATATATATAAATTAATTATTTATTCATTACAAATTATGAATTTTTGAATAATTTTTGTTGTCAAAATGTTATAAGAAATAAAATAAATAAATAAAAAAATATATAATAATTTATTTATTCATTACAAATTATGAATTTTTGAATAGATTTTTTTGTTGTCAAAATGTTATAAGAAATAAAATAAAAAAATAAAAAAATATATAATAAATTATTTAT
The DNA here is from genome assembly GCA_030378365.1 of Hybognathus amarus. Classification (NCBI taxonomy): domain Eukaryota; kingdom Metazoa; phylum Chordata; class Actinopteri; order Cypriniformes; family Leuciscidae; genus Hybognathus; species Hybognathus amarus. The sequence goes on along the minus strand of JAQIUQ010006094.1, from coordinate 20,097 downwards.
TCATTACAAATTATGAATTTTTGAATAGATTTTTTTTGTTGTCAAAATGTTATAATAATGAATAAAAAAATAAACAAAAAATATAATTAATTATTTATTCTTTACAAATTATGATTTTTTTTATAATAGATTTTTTTTGTTGTCAACATGTTACAATAATATATATATATATATATATATATATATATATATATATATATATATATATATATATATATATATATATATATATATATAATTTATTTCTTTATTTTTACACTATTTGGCCCTGTATAAATTACTATATATTTTTGTCTTTTAACTTCCACACCTATACATGGTAAAAGAAATCGAGAATGTTCAATGTCTTCTCAGAACTTTTGGACCCCACTGTAGATTTTAGCAGTATATTTACAGTAGGAGTGTATATTTACACTGTGAGCGGGATCAAGCGTCTCTCACACACACACGTCTCTTGCCTCGGGTGTGTTGCTCACAATAGCTCTTTGATACAGTAGGTGCCTCACAGCCTTTGGAAAGTGTCATGACATGTCGCACAACCGACTTGATTTTGCAAAGATAAAGCTTGTGGTTAGTTGTGATTTGTAAAGACACTCTACTTTGTTAAGGAACTGTACTTGCGTTCGTCTCTATTGTATAACACACTTCCTTTCCGTTCTCCCGGGAAATGTTTGCGGCTTTGGTTAAAAAGAGTGGCGGCCTGCCGGATCTTCCGAACGCTTATATCAGCATCTGAAAGAATAAATGAAATGGAGGGGACGGTACTAATGAAAAGAACAATATTTGAACAAGTCCTGCAGCTGGCTATGGGCATTGTTTCTCTTTCCTCCCCTGGATTGAGATGGATGAGGTCTGGGCTGCTCCTCGTTGGTTTATTGAAGCCTGGATTTGTCCAGTGTTGTGATTCAGGCCTCGTTGTATTACTTCATCGAGTTATAAATGATGCGTTGACAAAGGCGTCCCTGTCTTCTCTGATCTCACACTATCCTGGAATGTTTTCTCCATCCATCATCCCGTCTCTGCTGGCGACCTCCACTCGGGACACGCGAGCGCCGGGTAATAGATGTGTTTGCGGTGGACAAAGAAATGTTTGTTCTGTGTCTCAGTGTAAAGGAACGTTACTTATAAATGCATTATATTGTGTTATGCCTAATAACACAATTTACGTTGAATTTTGTTTCTGTTCAAAAAAAAATTCCTTTTAGAATGAACCGTATATCACACCGTATATCACGTTTCATACACACACTTCTCAGTGAAATGCCACCTGTCACACACACATCCAGACATCCCAGATCCATTGTTCTTTTGTGTCTCATAATATCATATTGGTGGTGATGTTATTGTTGTGACAGTGGTCTAACGACACTCATCTCCACTACAAATAGGAAAAAGAGGCGACAATTTGCTAGAGCTCACCAAAATTGGACAGTTAAAGACTGGAAAAACTCTGGGTTCTCGAATTTCTGTTGAGACATTCAGATGGTAGAGTCAGAATTTGGCGTAAACAGAATGAGAACATGGATCCATCATGCCTTGTTACCACTGTGCAGGCTGGTGGTGGTGGTGTAATGGTGTGGGGGATGTTTTCTTGGCACACTTTAGGCCCATTAGTGCCAATTGGACATCGTTTAAATGCCACGGCCTACCAGAGCATTGTTTCTGACCATGTCCATCCATTGCGATATATTGTGACACGATAAATTGTTACACCCCTAGTTGTTTTCAACCTTTGTCTTGGATTAAAGGGCGGGTTTACTGCTCTTTTTCTTTGCATGATTGTGTTTAAGGGGTGCAAAATAACATGTATCGTGGTTTTTCTTTTTTTAAAAGTCTTATTTTTCATAAATTTCACCTTTATTGTCAGCCGCGCTCTCCTCTGTCCCCTGAACGAGCCGGTTCACTTCCTGAGTCTATGAAAATACTCCCTCAGAATGACGTTGTGAGCTCAGATTGGTTCGTTTGGGCTGGTGTGTTGTGATTGGCTAAACTGTCGCTCACGTTGTCCGGAAGATTAACGCCCATGACCTTTACGGGCGAAACGGGCGGGCATGCCAAAGGTGGATAACATAGACGGTGGATACACGTAAATAATGATGTGGAGACTGCAGTATCACTGAGGCAGAATCAGACCGAGAAAGCCGCGATGAATCAAGTCAAGCAGAACCTCACCACACACGGCTCTTAATAAAGGTTTCTGAATGATAATTTGCTTCATTTTTTAACTTAATACACGTTTGTTTTACACAATAGTATCTGACTGGCAAACGATAGCAACTGACTCGCTAACTAATGTTATACTCAAACAGCGTTTGCAGGTTTACGTTCTTGATCAAATCGAAAATAAAGTCATAAAGCATACATATATGAAAAATACATTTACAACATTAGTACTTATACAAAATTCAGGTCCATAATGTTTGTACGCGTTTGCCGTAGACACAAAATAGCCAAACTAGTAGCAGCTAGCCCATAAAGCCTACAAAGCCAGCGCTGGCATTTGAAATAAAAAAATAAAAATAAAAAACGCTCCGTCGGTAATTATACATGCAAATACATTTAAAATGATGAAGTCTTAGCCTACTTACAGTGTGGCCCAACAACTGCTGACTTTTAACTGCTGGTTTTAAAGTTGGATCTGCTTCATGATTTAGAAACAGTTTCTTGTTTCACGTTAATCCAGGTGTTGAACTCGTGGAGATTCTGGAAGCTGTCTCTCGTAAATACGCAGCACAGAGAGCTGGATTACCATCGTCACTTTCAGGAATATAATCAAACACAAATTGTGTCCATTGTTGTCGAAGTATAGTGTCCGTGGGAAGCCCGAAACACAGAAGACCTGACATCTGCGTGAAACAACTCACTCGACGCATGCCCTTTCCTGCATTTTCCGGAGGGAAGGGTTGATGCAAATGTGTGGGTTAGTGACGTACCATAACCCAGCTGTAGTCCAAATACGAAGTCGTTTTTGTAGGCAATTATACTTCCTGATTTTTAAAAGACGATATCTCTGCTTACACTAAACTTTCAGCGCTGCAACTTTGCAGATACTGTTCATGCACCAACAGCAACATTACACACTATTTAAAATAAAAAATGTGAGACAGGAAAACCCCCCCTTTTAAAAGCTCTCTGCCACACAGTCATCTCTCTGTTTCTCTCCAGCATGTTGGATGATGGATCTGACCTGCAAATGTAAAATGCAATAGTTTAACAAGCGCTGCTTTACTTTTTTCTTTTCTCTAAAAAAACCTAAATATTATAAAAAAAAAAGGTTTATCAGCCCTTTTACTGTCACCTTCCGGTACCAGGATGCCTTTACTTCACTATATTTTCAAATAAATCCTTATCTAATTATGACAAATTATATATTCGTTGGAAAGGTCAAAGACTTCTAAATAAATATTCTACCCCTGTTTTGTGTTCCAAATTATGTAGGAAGAGTAATTGATGAATTTATGACAAGAGTGCACCTCAAAAAATCTTAAATCTCAATAAATAAATAAATCAATATTTTGTAAAATATATATTTGATATAAAATAAAAAATATATAGTACAGTATATTTGATATATGCAAATTTAAACTTCCATATCTTTTTTATACTTTCATTTTTCACTCCAGCAATAATCTGCTGAGTGTTTTCTTTAAAACAAGACCAAACTCTGGGTGTATATTCCAAAACATTCTTGAATTTCAACCATTTAAGTTTGAATAATGCATTTTAACCCCCATTCTCAGCTAAGGGGTAAATGTTTGTGAAACAATGCTGGGTTGTTTTAACCCAAATTTGGGTCAAATATGGACAAACCCAAATGTTGGATTAAAAATCTAATTTAAAATTTTAACCCAACTTCAACTTTCACTTTACAAACATTTTTCAATTACATTTTTAAACCAACATTTGGGTTTGTCATATTTGACCCAAATTTGCAATTAAAACAACCCAGCATTGTTTAGAGTGTGCTGTTCATGTCAACATGTTCTTCGAGCTACTGTTGCTTTTAACCCTTCATTTCACACATTACTTAAAAGCATTGACACAGATTTCTAACAGTTGATCTATATGAACAAAAGTGTTACTTGTGACCCTTTTATTGTACACTCTTAACAATGCTGGGTTGTTTCAAACCAAATTTGGGTCAAATATGGACAAACCCAAATATTGGGTTAAAAAATACCCAACTTCAACTTTCACTTGATTTTTTCAATTTCAATTGCATTTTAACCCAACATTTGGGTTTGTCCATATTTGACCCAATTTTGGATTAAAACAACCCAGCATTTTTTAGTGTAACATTATTTAAATGCATTGGCATCTGTGTGCTCGCGTGTATCTTTATCCATCACCGTGTCTGGGACATGATAATGAATAATCTGCTGCATTTATATAGCGCTTCACATAGGGGTGTGAGCACTGATGCATGTAACTGCAACCATTATTTGGCAGAAAGTGTTATCCAAGGTGTGTGTTTTATCAGCATGTGTGTTTCCTGGAACTCGAGTGATTGTGTTGGTTGTTTAACTATTTGAGAGTTGCATGAGCAAATCAGAAAGTGTAACTTTAGTTTTGGTGTGGTCTTGATGCGTAATCACGAGCCGGTCTGCATGTCATATCATACACACTCCACTACGTATCCTGCTTCATTTATCTTTCTTTGCCCTTCATGCTTTAATATTTCATCCCTCTCATATCACGACGGAACAGTGTCTTGTGTTCTCCTGCAAAGGTTCTGTTCTTAAATCACGCATAAGAGGCCAGGACTGTCCCTGTAAACCCTCCTTCATAAATAATACCTGCACACATCCCCTCCAAAACAGGAGAACAAGCCTTCCCCTCATCTCATCTCCGTCTCCTGCTGATTATCGGGTCCATTTGATGTTAAATCTGCATGTTATTCTCTGGGTTGAAGGTCCTGGGGGACTGTGCGGAGGACGAGCGCTGGCCAGCGGCGCATGTCGTCTCCGCAGCGGATCTGTTCAGATATTTGCTGAGTCGTGTTCTGGGTTTGTGGCCTGAAAATCTCTTCCAGATTAAAACTTGGATGAACTGGTTGACATTGTTCCTTTTGTAATGGGTTCACATTTCTGTTTGTTCGATTGCTGAATGATTTTGTGGCTGGTATTAGGTTGCTATATAATTGCTATAATTATGATTTTAAATGCTTGCACAAATCTGCAAAAAAAGATCTCTCTCATGTCTTTTGGAGAAACACTCAAGAGGGGAAATTAATCGACATTAGGATGCACGATATATTGGATGTATAATATATTGGATATTTTCTGTCTTTGTTTCCGCTCTTTTAAAATGACTTTTACATTCAAATTTTAGGGCTGTCAAACGATTAATCGAGTAATTAATCGCATCCAAAATAAAAGTTTGTGTTTACATAATATATGTGGGTGCACTGTGTATAATTACTTTTGTATATTTAAATACAGTACACACACATGCATGTATATTTAAGAAAAAAATATTGTTTATATATAAAATGTGTATATTTACATATCATATATGAAAATATTTCTTAAATATATACAAGCATGTGTGTGTATTTATATATACACAAAATAATTATACACATGCACCCACATATATTATGTAAACAAACTTTATTTTGATGCGATTAATCGTGAATTAATCATTTGACAGCCCTAAAATTGATAATGTATTTTTGCTTTCTTAATGTTTCGGTTCTTATTCTGCACAATTCATATATACTTATATATACACAAACTACATAATTGTGACTTTATTTTTCAAATTGTTTTGACTTTTTCAACTTTTTGACTATACTTCACAAATATCTACATTAGGGCTGTCAAATGATTAATACACGATTAATCACATCCAATATAAAAGTTTTTGCCGGTGCACTGTGTATAATTATTTTATATATATATATTTTATATATATATATATATATATATATGAATATATAAATGCACACACATGCATGTATATTTAAGAAAAACATTATTTATATATAAAATATGTATATATAATGAAAATTATATATAAATCTATAAACAGTATATACATGAAAATATTTCTTAAAGCATGTGTGTGTATTTATATGTATATATATATATATATATATATATATATATATATATATATATATATATATATATATACAAATAAGTATACACAGTGCACCGACATATTATGTAAACAAAAACTTTTATTTTGGATGCGATTAATCACTGATTAATCATTTGACACCCCAAATATATATATATATTTATATATATATATAATCTGAATTGTGACTTTATATCTATTTCTCACAACTGAGACATTTTATTTTTCAAAACTGTGAATTTATTTCTCATTCTACTCTTATATATAAGTTGCTCTTTTCATGTAGCCTGACGCTCCATCAGGAAACCCTTTACTTCCAAATATTTGACATGCAGAATTGAGACTTTTCCCAATCCAGTCGGTTCTTGTGGATTAAAATGTGTTTTTTTTTTTCTGATTGCATATCCAGTTTTACTTGGAAATACATCAGATTAGGGATGAAAAGGTAAAAACGACAGATAAATAGATGGATGGATGGATGATAAAGCCATAGATCAGTCATTCCTCTGGTCAAATGGTCCCGTAGACTGAAGCCGCGTAGAGCTTGCATTCCTCCGGTGTGCGACCCCAATTTCTCCCATTTCTTCTCCATCATCAGCTGGCTTTGAAGCTCTTCCAGGGTGTGTGTGTGATGCCAGGGTGTGTGTGTGATGCCAGGGTGTGTGTGTGATGCCAGGGTGTGTGTGTGATGCCAAGCTGACTGTGGGGTTATTCAGCTGTGCCCAGTTATGAGATTACATTGCTTCAGATGAGTTCAGTCAGGACACACGGTCATGGCACAGAGGGATATTACAGTGACTGCTGGTGATGTTATGCAGATTCATGAGGTTTTCAGTTTCAAATGTGTTTTTTAATCAATCCAATCTATCCCTGTTTAATTTGTTCTGGTACAAGACTGCTAATAAAGAACATGTAACACCCACAAATACAGGTAAAATGATCTGCATTTAATTGCATACGTAAAATAAGCTTTTATCTATTTCTCACAACGGAGACTTTATTTTTCAATACTGTGAATTTATTTTCTCATAATATCAGTTTAATGCAATGCAATGCAATACTTCATCACAATGCAATACTGAAACATCCTCCATTTCTTTTCTGGTTGTTTCATGCCAGGAATCCTTTCGCCTGAAGTTAGTTTCCTTTTGCCGACTATAAGTCATGGATATTTTGAAGATGCTGGGATGTTGGTGTGAACACTGATCGTAACTCTCTCTTCTCTTAGGACCCGGGTTACTGGATACAGGTCCATCGGTTAGAGCATGGAGACGGGGGGATTTTGGACCTGGATGACGTGCTGTGTGACGTAGCCGACGACAAAGACCAGGTATGTGGTGTGCATGCTTATATTCCCGCTTAGGAGAACGCTGATCTCTACACTCAGAAAAATGAACTGGGAAGATTGTGCACTTTACAGAATATTTAGGGCCCAAGCCCTGAAAGGACGCAGAGCCCTATCTGTTCTCCTTCCGATTCTTATTGTTTAGGGCCCAAGCCCTGAAGGGCGCAGAGCCCTATTGTTTTCCTTCCGATTATCTTCAGGGCCCAAGCCCTGAAGGGCGCAGAGCCCTATTGTTTTCCTTCCGATTATTTAGGGCCCAAGCCCTGAAAGGACGCAGAGCCCTATTGTTTTCCTTCCGATTATTTATTATTTTTTTTTTTTTTTTTTTTTTTTTTTTTTTTTCTAGCGACTATTCGGGCACTTTTGGGGCCCTTAACATGCTCGAAAACTCTTGAAACTTTGCACACGGGTCAGAACCCGCGGCCATCAGAGCCGGGCTGAAGCTGGTACCCGGGCGTGGCAGGGCGGCTCGTCAGCGCCCCCTGGAATGGGGTCCGAACACCTGGTCCATAACTCAAACACACTTGCATGTAATAATATGAAACTCGGTACACATGTCGATAGCAGAATTTCATCTATACCTCGCGTTCTTGCTTTTACCCCAGCCCAACAGGAAGTCGGCTATTGAGGTTTTTTTGTAAAACACACGCAATGAACTTTTAAATACTCCTCCTAGAGCTCTGATCCAAATTCGACGAAACTCGGTCAGCGTGAAGTCAAGACATTGAGGATGAAAGTTTGTGTGGGGATTTTTGATATCTCGAACGGTTTGGCCGTGGCGAGGAAACGAAATTATGGCGAGAAACGTGAAACAGGAAGTGTGTCATAACTTCAGCATACATTAACTGATCTGGATGAAACTTCAGCAGTGCGTTCGCTGTAAGAGGACGATCACATGGATGTGACTATTGTGAGTCAAAGTTATAGCGCCACCAACTGGCAGCAGGAAGTGTGTCACTTTCAAAATGCTTTGAAATCACCCTCTTATTTTTACCCGATTTGCTTCAAACTTCATCTGTATAATGTACATACACGGCAGATGAAGACCTATGAATGGATTCTTGATATCTTTGAAACTGTTGCCGTGGCGACGCATCAAACTTTACCATTCTTTTAGGATGCATTCTTTTAGGGATTCGAACATTTGTCCATAAATCAAACACACGTGCATGGATTAATATGAAACTCGGTACACTCATAGATCACATCAGGCCAAACAACTTTCGTGCTCTAAGTTTTACGACAGTTCAAACGGAAGTCGGGAATTATGTTTTTTTTTTTTAAATAATTGTCCTAGAAAAACATCAAATTACAACCCATGCTGTTACCAATCACCACCAAACTCGGTGTGCATGAAGTCAAGACATTGAGGATGCTATATTCCGGACGGATTTTTGATATCTCGAACGGTTTGGCCGTGGCGGATTTTTTTGACTAAAAAAGGACACATAAAGTGTGTTATAACTTGGTTAGTTTTACTGACAGTTACAAAACTTGCCGTGTATATTGTTCTATTCAAGCCAAACAACTTTCTAATTAACAATAATAAGCTCAAACCCACAGAAAGTCAGATATTGTAGTTTGAATATGATCATGCTCTTTCTAAACCTAGGCCTGTCACACAGTCTGTGTGTGTGTGTGTGTGTGTGTAGGGGGAGGGGGCTTAATCATTTCACTGTGTGTCTGGCCTGCTAAAGTAAATACATTTCTTAAGCCTGGTATTTTTTACATAAGTTTTTATTTTTATTTTTTTTATAAGTAAAGGCATATAACCTGTTTAATTGTAGTGCATTGACAATAGTTTTATATAATTAGTGTATTAATTAAATTAACTTGGTCCATAAATCAAAAAAGTAAGTAAATAAATCAAAAAGGAAGTGTGTTAAAACTTCTGCATACATTAACTGATCTTGATGAAACTTCAGCAGTGTGTTCGTTGTAAGAGGTCAGTCACATAGATGTGAGTCAAATATATAGCGCCACCAACTGGCAGCAGAAAGTGTTTCACTTTCAAAATGCTTTGAAATCGCACTCTTACTTTTACCCGATTTGCTTCAAATGTAAACACACGCCAGATGAAGAGCTGTGAAAGCATTATTCAATATCTAAGATAATGTTGCCATAGCAACGCATCAAACTTTAACATTCCTTTTTTTTGATGATTTTGAGTCTCTTAGCGGCTTTTGGGGCCCTTAATGGGTTTGAAAACTCTTGAAACTTTGCACACAGGTCAGATCCCACAGCCATCAGAGCCGGGCTGAAGATGGTACCCGGGTGTGGCAAGGGGGCTAGACAGCGCCCCCTGGAACGGGGTCCAAAAACTTGGTCCATAAATCAAACACGCTTGCATGTAATAATATGAAACTCAGTACACATGTTGATCTCATCGTTTCATATATTCATATATTCTCCTCAAGCCGGACAACTTTCTAATTTACACTCATGAGCTAGGACCCACAGAAAGTCAGATATTTTGGTTTGAAAATGTTGAGTGTCTCTCTGAGCCTACACTTCTGTATGGCAAGCCCTTTTAACATTTAAAAGCTAAGTTTGACTATTCGTAATTAACATTGTAGATATCAACAACGTCTTTCTAGTCGTAATTACATTTTGGATAGTTTGTATTATCATTTAAGATATCTGTAACGTAATTGTGACTAGTCGAAACGACAGATAGAGTATGGCAAACCGTTTTAACATTTAATCATTTTAACCTACTAGTCTCTATTTTCATGCTACTAGTACTTATTTTTTAGATACTAGTATCTATTCCATTAAGTACTAGTACTTATTCATTAGCTACTAGTGCTTATTCTTTAGATACTAGTGCCTTTTCTTTAGATACTAGTGTTTATTCTTTAGGTAGTAGTACCTTTTTAAAGATACTAGTACTTATTCATTAGACACTAGTCCTTATTTATTAGATACTAGTACTTATTCATTAGATGCTAGTCCTTATTCATTACATACCAATGCTTATTAATTAGTTATTAGTACTTATTCATTAGATACTAGTATCTATTAAATAGATACTAGTACTTATTCATTAGACACTAGTACTTATTTCAATGGTGACTAGTAACTATTCTTTTGTTACTACTAGTCACATTTTTTCCATTGACTTCTATGGTGATCTGTCATTCAGATATCAACTATTCAGTTCTGACTAGTATGTTAGTATGTATTCCAATTGTGGAATACATACTAGTATGTATTCCAAAGCAGGGGTTACGTTTTTGCACGTCGTGCAGAATAACCCAAAAGGCACCAAGGTGGCGGTGCCACCGGCTTTATATATATATATATATATATATATATATATATATATATATATATATATATAAATATAGCTGCGAGCAGCGATGGAGGGCCAAAGCCGGCGGTACCGCCATCCCGGTGCCTTTAGGCACCGGGGTTGCGGTGCCACCGGCTTGGGCCCGCGATCGCTGCTCGCAGCTATATTTATATATATATATATATATATATATATATATATATATGGGCCCAAGCCCTGAAAGGGCGCAGAGCCCTATATGTTTCCTTCCGATTATTTTATTTTATTTTTTTTTTTTTTTTTTTTTTCTTTTTTCTAGCGACTACTCGGGCACTTTTGGGGCCCTTAACATGCTCGAAAACTCTTGAAACTTTGCACACGGGTCAGAACCCGCGGCCATCAGAGCCGGGCTGAAGCTGGTACCCGGGCGTGGCAGGGCGGCTCGTCAGCGCCCCCTGGAATGGGGTCCGAACACCTGGTCCATAACTCAAACACACTTGCATGTAATAATATGAAACTCGGTACACATGTCGATAGCAGAATTTCATCTATACCTCGCGTTCTTGCTTTTACCCCAGCCCAACAGGAAGTCGGCTATTGAGGTTTTTTTGTAAAACACACGCAATGAACTTTTAAATACTCCTCCTAGAGCTCTGATCCAAATTCGACGAAACTCGGTCAGCTAGAAGTCAAGACATTGAGGATGAAAGTTTGTGTGGGGATTTTTGATATCTCGAACGGTTTGGCCGTGGCGAGGAAACGAAACTATGGCGAGAAACGTGAAACAGGAAGTGTGTCATAACTTCAGCATACATTAACTGATCTGGATGAAACTTCAGCAGTGCGTTCGCTGTAAGAGGACGATCACATGGATGTGACTATTGTGAGTCAAAGTTATAGCGCCACCAACTGGCAGCAGGAAGTGTGTCACTTTCAAAATGCTTTGAAATCACCCTCTTATTTTTACCCGATTTGCTTCAAACTTCATCTGTATAATGTACATACACGGCAGATGAAGACCTATGAATGGATTCTTGATATCTTTGAAACTGTTGCCGTGGCGACGCATCAAACTTTACCATTCTTTTAGGATGCATTCTTTTAGGGATTCGACATTTTGTCCATAAATCAAACACACGTGCATGGATTAATATGAAACTCGGTACACTCATAGATCACATCAGGCCAAACAACTTCGTGCTCTAAGTTTTACGACAGTTCAAACGGAAGTCAGGGAATTATGTTTTTTTTTTTTAAATAATTGTCCTAGAAAAACATCAAATTACAACCCATGCTGTTACCAATCACCACCAAACTCGATGTGCATGAAGTCAAGACATTGAGGATGCTATATTCCGGACGGATTTTTGATATCTCGAACGGTTTGGCCGTGGCGGATTTTTTTGACTAAAAAAGGACACATAAAGTGTGTTATAACTTGGTTAGTTTTACTGACAGTTACAAAACTTGCCGTGTATATTGTTCTATTCAAGCCAAACAACTTTCTAATTAACAATAATAAGCTCAAACCCACAGAAAGTCAGATATTGTAGTTTGAATATGATCATGCTCTTTCTGAGCCTAGGCCTGTCACACAGTCTGTGTGTGTGTGTGATTGAGTCTTTTGACACACAGTCTCTGTGTGTGTGTGTGTAGGGGGAGGGGGCTTAATAATTTCACTGTGTGTCTGGCCTGCTAAAGTAAATACATTTCTTAAGCCTGGTATTTTTTAAATAAGTTTTTGTTTTTATTTTTTTATAAGTAAAGACATATAACCTGTTTAATTGTCAGTGCATTGACAATAGTTTTATATAATTAGTGTATTAATTAAATTAACTTGGTCCATAAATCAAAAAGGAAGTGTGTTAAAACTTCTGCATACATTAACTGATCTTGATGAAACTTCAGCAGTGTGTTCGTTGTAAGAGGCCGATCACATGGATGTGACTATTGTGAGTCAAATATATAGCGCCACCAACTGGCAGCAGAAAGTGTTTCACTTGCAAAATGCTTTGAAATCACACTCTTACTTTTACCCGATTTGCTTCAAACTTCATCTGTATAATGTAAACACACGCCAGATGAAGAGCTGTGAAAGCATTATTCAATATCTAAGATAATGTTGCCATAGCAACGCATCAAACTTTAACATTCCTTTTTTTTGATGATTTTGAGTCTCTTAGCGGCTTTTGGGGCCCTTAATGGGTTTGAAAACTCTTGAAACTTTGCACACAGGTCAGATCCCACAGCCATCAGAGCCGGGAAGATGGTACCCGGGTGTGGCAAGGGGGCTAGACAGCGCCCCCTGGAACGGGGTCCAAAAACTTGGTCCATAAATCAAACACGCTTGCATGTAATAATATGAAACTCAGTACACATGTTGATCTCATCGTTTCATATATTCATATATTCTCCTCAAGCCGGACAACTTTCTAATTTACACTCATGAGCTAGGACCCACAGAAAGTCAGATATTTTGGTTTGAAAATGTTGAGTGTCTCTCTGAGCCTACACTTCTGTATGGCAAGCCCTTTTAACATTTAAAAGCTAAGTTTGACTATTCGTAATTAACATTGTAGATATCAACAACGTCTTTCTAGTCGTAATTACATTTTGGATAGTTTGTATTATCATTTAAGATATCTGTAACGTAATTGTGACTAGTCGGAAACGACAGATAGAGTATGGCAAGCCGTTTTAACATTTAATCATTTTAACCTACTAGTCTCTATTTTCATGCTACTAGTACTTATTTTTTAGATACTAGTATCTATTCCATTAAGTACTAGTACTTATTCATTAGCTACTAGTGCTTATTCTTTAGATACTAGTGCCTTTTCTTTAGATACTAGTGTTTATTCTTTAGGTACTAGTACCTTTTTAAAGATACTAGTACTTATTCATTAGACACTAGTCCTTATTTATTAGATACTAGTACTTATTCATTAGATGCTAGTCCTTATTCATTACATACCAATGCTTATTAATTAGTTACTAGTACTTATTCATTAGATGCTAGTACCTATTAAATAGATACTAGTACTTATTCATTAGACACTAGTACTTATTTTCAATGGTGACTAGTAACTATTCTTTTGTTACTAGTCACATTTTTTCCAGTGACTTCTATGGTGATCTGTCATTCAGATATCAACTATTCAGTTCTGACTAGTATGTTAGTATGTATTCCAATTGTGGAATACATACTCATATGTATTCCAAAGCAGGGGTTACGTTTTTGCACGTCGTGCAGAATAACCCTAAAGGCACCAAGGTGGCGGTGCCACCGGCTTTATATATATATATATATATATATATATATATATATATATATATATATATAAATATAGCTGCGAGCAGCGATGGAGGGCCAAAGCCGGCGGTCCCGCCATCCCGGTGCCTTTAGGCACCGGGGTTGCGTGCCACCGGCTTGGGCCCGCGATCGGCTGCTCGCAGCTATATTATTTTCAGGCCCAAGCCCTGAAAGGGCGCAGAGCCCTATTGTTTATCTTCCGATATATTTTTTTTTTTTTATTTTTTTTTTTTTTTTTTTTTTTTTTTCTTTTTCTAGCGACTCTTCGGGCACTTTTGGGGCCCTTAACATGCTCGAAAACTCTTGAAACTTTGCACACGGGTCAGAACCCGGGCCATCAGAGCCGGGCTGAAGCTGGTACCCGGGCGTGGCAGGGCGGCTCGTCAGCGCCCCCTGGAATGGGGTCCGAACACCTGGTCCATAACTCAAACACACTTGCATGTAATAATATGAAACTCGGTACACATGTCGATAGCAGAATTTCATCTATACCTCGCGTTCTTGCTTTTTACCCCAGCCCAACAGGAAGTCGGCTATTGAGGTTTTTTTGTAAAACACACGCAATGAACTTTTAAATACTCCTCCTAGAGCTCTGATCCAAATTCGACGAAACTCGGTCAGCTAGAAGTCAAGACATTGAGGATGAAAGTTTGTGTGGGGATTTTTGATATCTCGAACGGTTTGGCCGTGCGCGAGGAAACGAAACTATGGCGAGAAACGTGAAACAGGAAGTGTGTCATAACTTCAGCATACATTAACTGATCTGGATGAAACTTCAGCAGTGCGTTCGCTGTAAGAGGACGATCACATGGATGTGACTATTGTGAGTCAAAGTTATAGCGCCACCAACTGGCAGCAGGAAGTGTGTCACTTTCAAAATGCTTTGAAATCACCCTCTTATTTTTACCCGATTTGCTTCAAACTTCATCTGTATAATGTACATACACGGCAGATGAAGACCTATGAATGGATTCTTGATATCTTTGAAACTGTTGCCGTGGCGACGCATCAAACTTTACCATTCTTTTAGGATGCATTCTTTTAGGGATTCGAACATTTGTCCATAAATCAAACACACGTGCATGGATTAATATGAAACTCGGTACACTCATAGATCACATCAGGCCAAACAACTTTCGTGCTCTAAGTTTTACGACAGTTCGAACGGAAGTCGGGAATTATGTTTTTTTTTTTTAAATAATTGTCCTAGAAAAACATCAAATTACAACCCATGCTGTTACCAATCACCACCAAACTCGGTATGCATGAAGTCAAGACATTGAGGATGCTATATTCCGGACGGATTTTTGATATCTCGAACGGTTTGGCCGTGGCGGATTTTTTTGACTAAAAAAGGACACATAAAGTGTGTTATAACTTGGTTAGTTTTACTGACAGTTACAAAACTTGCCGTGTATATTGTTCTATTCAAGCCAAACAACTTTCTAATTAACAATAATAAGCTCAAACCCACAGAAAGTCAGATATTGTAGTTTGAATATGATCATGCTCTTTCTGAGCCTAGGCCTGTCACACAGTCTGTGTGTGTGTGTGATTGAGTCTTTTGACACACAGTCTCTGTGTGTGTGTGTAGGGGGAGGGGGCTTAATAATTTCACTGTGTGTCTGGCCTGCTAAAGTAAATACATTTCTTAAGCCTGGTATTTTTTAAATAAGTTTTTGTTTTTATTTTTTATAAGTAAAGACATATAACCTGTTTAATTGTAGTGCATTGACAATAGTTTTATATAATTAGTGTATTAATTAAATTAACTTGGTCCATAAATCAAAAAGGAAGTGTGTTAAAACTTCTGCATACATTAACTGATCTTGATGAAACTTCAGCAGTGTGTTCGTTGTAAGAGGCCGATCACATGGATGTGACTATTGTGAGTCAAATATATAGCGCCACCAACTGGCAGCAGAAAGTGTTTCACTTGCAAAATGCTTTGAAATCACACTCTTACTTTTACCCGATTTGCTTCAAACTTCATCTGTATAATGTAAACACACGCCAGATGAAGAGCTGTGAAAGCATTATTCAATATCTAAGATAATGTTGCCATAGCAACGCATCAAACTTTAACATTCCTTTTTTTGATGATTTTGAGTCTCTTAGCGGCTTTTGGGGCCCTTAATGGGTTTGAAAACTCTTGAAACTTTGCACACAGGTCAGATCCCACAGCCATCAGAGCCGGGAAGATGGTACCCGGGTGTGGCAAGGGGGCTAGAGCAGCGCCCCCTGGAACGGGGTCCAAAACTTGGTCCATAAATCAAACACGCTTGCATGTAATAATATGAAACTCAGTACACATGTTGATCTCATCGTTTCATATATTCATATATTCTCCTCAAGCCGGACAACTTTCTAATTTACACTCATGAGCTAGGACCCACAGAAAGTCAGATATTTTGGTTTGAAAATGTTGAGTGTCTCTCTGAGCCTACACTTCTGTATGGCAAGCCCTTTTAACATTTAAAAGCTAAGTTTGACTATTCGTAATTAACATTGTAGATATCAACAACGTCTTTCTAGTCGTAATTACATTTTGGATAGTTTGTATTATCATTTAAGATATCTGTAACGTAATTGTGACTAGTCGAAACGACAGATAGAGTATGGCAAGCCGTTTTAACATTTAATCATTTTAACCTACTAGTCTCTATTTTCATGCTACTAGTACTTATTTTTTAGATACTAGTATCTATTCCATTAAGTACTAGTACTTATTCATTAGCTACTAGTGCTTATTCTTTAGATACTAGTGCCTTTTCTTTAGATACTAGTGTTTATTCTTTAGGTACTAGTACCTTTTAAAGATACTAGTACTTATTCATTAGACACTAGTCCTTATTTATTAGATACTAGTACTTATTCATTAGATGCTAGTCCTTATTCATTACATACCAATGCTTATTAATTAGTTACTAGTACTTATTCATTAGATGCTAGTACCTATTAAATAGATACTAGTACTTATTCATTAGACACTAGTACTTATTTCAATGGTGACTAGTAACTATTCTTTTGTTACTAGTCACATTTTTCCAGTGACTTCTATGGTGATCTGTCATTCAGATATCAACTATTCAGTTCTGACTAGTATGTTAGTATGTATTCCAATTGTGGAATACATTACTAGTATGTATTCCAAAGCAGGGGTTACGTTTTTGCACGTCGTGCAGAATAACCCTAAAGGCACCAAGGTGGCGGTGCCACCGGCTTTATGTGTGTGTGTGTGTGTGTGTGTGTGTGTGTGTGTGTGTATATATATATATATATATATATATATAAATATAGCTGCGAGCAGCGATGAGAAGGCCAAAGCCGGCGGTACCGCCCATCCCGGTGCCCTTAGGCACCGGGGTTGAGGTGCCACACGGGGCTTGGGCCCGGCGATCACTGCTCGCAGCTATATTTTTTCTTTTCTAGCGACTATTCGGGCACTTTTGGGGCCCTTAACATGCTCGAAAACTCTTGAAACTTTGCACACGGGTCAGAACCCGCGGCCATCAGAGCCGGGCTGAAGCTGGTACCCGGGCGTGGCAGGGCGGCTCGTCAGCGCCCCCTGGAATGGGGTCCGAACACCTGGTCCATAACTCAAACACACTTGCATGTAATAATATGAAACTCGGTACACATGTCGATAGCAGAATTTCATCTATACCTCGCGTTCTTGTCTTTACCCCAGCCCAACAGGAAGTCGGCTATTGAGGTTTTTTTGTAAAACACACGCAATGAACTTTTAAATACTCCTCCTAGAGCTCTGATCCAAATTCGACGAAACTCGGTCAGCGTAGAAGTCAAGACATTGAGGATGAAAGTTTGTGTGGGGATTTTTGATATCTCGAACGGTTTGGCCGTGGCGAGGAAACGAAACTATGGCGAGAACGTGAAACAGGAAGTGTGTCAGTAACTTCAGCATACATTAACTGATCTGGATGAAACTTCAGCAGTGCGTTCGCTGTAAGAGGACGATCACATGGATGTGACTATTGTGAGTCAAAGTTATAGCGCCACCAACTGGCAGCAGGAAGTGTGTCACTTTCAAAATGCTTTGAAATCACCCTCTTATTTTTACCCGATTTGCTTCAAACTTCATCTGTATAATGTACATACACGGCAGATGAAGACCTATGAATGGATTCTTGATATCTTGAAACTGTTGCCGTGGCGACGCATCAAACTTTACCATTCTTTAGGATGCATTCTTTTAGGGATTCGAACATTTGTCCATAAATCAAACACACGTGCATGGATTAATATGAAACTCGGTACACTCATAGATCACATCAGGCCAAACAACTTTCAGTGCTCTAAGTTTCACGACAGTTCAAACGGAAGTCAGGGAATTATGTTTTTTTTTTTTAGATAATTGTCCTAGAAAAACATCAAATTACAACCCATGCTGTTACCAATCACCACCAAACTCAGATGTGCATATCGAGAGTCAGACATTGAGGATGCTGGATTCCGGACGGATTTGTGATATCTCGAACGGTTTGGCCGTGAGGGCGGATTTTTTTGACTGGAAAAAGGACACATGAAGTGTGTTATAGCTTGGTTAGTTTTACTGACACGTTCACAAAATCTGCCGTGTATATATTGTTCTAACCAAGCAAAGCGCTTTCTAATTAACAGTGATAAGCTCAAACCCACAAAAAGTCAGATATTGTAGTTTGAATATGATCATGCTCTTTCTGAGCCTAGGCCTGTCACACAGTCTGTGTGTGTGTGTGATTGAGTCTTTTGACACACAGTCTCTGTGTGTGTGTAGGGGGAGGGGGCTTAATAATTTCACTGTGTGTCTGGCCTGCTAAAGTCAATACATTTCTTTAAGCCTGGTATTTTTTAAATAAGTTTTTATTTTTATTTTTTTATAAGTAAAGGCATATAACCTGTTTAATTGTAGTGCATTGACAATAGTTTTATATAATTAGTGTATTAATTAAATTAACTTGGTCCATAAATCAAAAAGGAAGTGTGTTAAAACTTCTGCATACATTAACTGATCTTGATGAAACTTCAGCAGTGTGTTCGTTGTAAGAGGCCGATCACATGGATGTGACTATTGTGAGTCAAATATATAGCGCCACCAACTGGCAGCAGAAAGTGTTTCACTTGCAAAATGCTTTGAAATCACACTCTTACTTTTACCCGATTTGCTTCAAACTTCATCTGTATAATGTAAACACACGCCAGATGAAGAGCTGTGAAAGCATTATTCAATATCTAAGATAATGTTGCCATAGCAACGCATCAAACTTTAACATTCCTTTTTTTTGATGATTTTGAGTCTCTTAGCGGCTTTTGGGGCCCTTAATGGGTTTGAAAACTCTTGAAACTTTGCACACAGGTCAGATCCCCACAGCCATCAGGAGCCGGGAAGATGGTACCCGGGTGTGGCAAGGGGGCTAGACAGCGCCCCTGGAACGGGGTCCAAAAACTTGGTCCGTAAATCAAACACGCTTGCATGTAATAATATGAAACTCAGTACACATGTTGATCTCATCGTTTCATATATTCATATATTCTCCTCAAGCCGGACAACTTTCTAATTTACACTCATGAGCTAGGACCCACAGAAAGTCAGATATTTTGGTTTGAAAATGTAGAGTGTCTCTCTGAGCCTACACTTCTGTATGGCAAGCCCTTTAACATTTTTAAAAGCTCACAGTTTAGACTGTCTAGAGGTAAACTAACACTCTAGATATCAACAACGTCTTTCTCAGTCGATAATTACATTTTGGATAGTTTGTATTATCATTTAAGATATCTGTAACGTAATTGTGACTGGTCGAAACGGCAGATAGAGTGTGGCAGACCGTTTTAACATTTAATCATTTTAACCTACTAGCCTCTATTTTCAATGCTACTAGTACTTATTTTTTTAGATACTAGTATCTATTCCATTAAGTACTAGTACTTATTAATTAGCTACTAGTGCTTATTCTTTAGATACTCATGCCTTTCTTAGATACTAGTGTTTATTCTTTACGGTTTACTCAGTCCTTTTTAAAGATATAATTTTTTATTCTAGTAAGACATAGTCCTTATTTATTAAGAAGCAATACCTCTAAC